>UCOH01011399.1:0-119325 GCA_900474275.1 Synergus japonicus | reverse complement strand
ATATATATATATATATATATATATATTTATTTTTTTTGTTGTTCTCTTCTTTTTTCTGTTATGTAATAAAATTCTCCAGCTTTCTGCAACTACAAGAAATTACATAACAGGCAAGGAAATGACGAGTTTTCTACTTTAATAAACCAGATTTCGATTCATTTTCTTTGCGTTAAAAACTAATAAAAATATACTGAAATAAATCTTTCTTTGTGAATTTATGCGATGCAAAAACTGAAGCATAAATTATTGACGATTCCATCACTAAGATATTAACTTTCCTGTGTTTGGAAACGATCGATTTCATGGTTTGAGAAACAGGAAACTGCAGTTGAGAATAAATGCATGAAATTAGAGAAAATTATTTAGAGCACTTTTGTAATTAAGGATCGAGATTCTATTTTCAGAATTTCGGTGAAAATACATTTTTTTAAAGAGGAATAACGTGAATTGTGTATTAAAATGTGTATATTGAGAGATCTTATAAATGTGCTCTTCTCTCAAAATAAGACGAGATGAGATTTTTGCGAGAATGATAGTTGATAAAAAAAAAAGTGATAAATTATGCGTAATCACATATGTTTGGCATGATTAACAATCTAAGAACGTGCTCAACGTATACAACTTTCGAAAGCAAATGCTTCCTTGATTCGTGTCTGAAATATTTAAAATTCTTCCGTTTGAATCCGTGAAAACGAAATTAACACGCACAGACACGCACGAAAAATGCAGTTTATTTTGTTAACTATAGACAATTTATTATGAACGTGACCAAAATGAAATTGAATGAAATACTCTTAATTTTAATAATTTTTTATAAAAAATTATTTTATGAGGGATTAACGATCTCTAATAATAAATTATTACATTTGTTCCTTTAATAGAAATTTCCCGACTTTGTTCTTATTTTTATTCTTTCTTATTTAAACTATTATTATTATATTATACCTAACACTTTTTAGGGAAATTAGACTTTGCCTAAAAAAAATTGACTAACGATGTGATGAATATGCGTATAACGTGTATCTTGTTCCACATTCTCGTCCTACATTTCAACCAAAAGATCGTGGACCGAGTATGGTGATCATAGTTCGAAAGTGAATAAAAAATACTCAACTTTGAGTTAGTCAAATAATATTGTTTAGTTTTCATTAAATGTTAATATAACTAAAATATTTTAAAAAGTTATTTTACACCTTTAATAAAATTATTTTTCTATGCTTGATGTCGAAAATAAATCTAATAAAACATTTGCGACAAATTGTATATTCAGATTGATGGATATAAAACTTTCAAGCAGTTGAATTAGAAAACTCCTTAATAGTTTACATCCTAGCTTCCAATTAATAACAGTTATTATTCTACCCCATGAAGACTGCAAAAATCTGGAATATTAAGTTAATTTTAGACCCATCAGAATATTAACTAAACAATTTGCTTAATAATTAAAGGTTTTTAAATATTCAATTTAATATTGAAAGGTTTTTTTAAAAACTTTCTTTTAACTATTAGCAAAGAGCAAATGATAGTAAATCTAAAGATAGAACTCTGAGAAATTTCTCTGTGCCAAAATATTAAAGATATGTTAGTTCTTAATTGCGTACTGACCGACCTATTATATTATTTTATGAAAGTTTCATTAACTTTGTATAAAGTACGCTTGGTTGTATCGCGAAAAATAATTATATATATATATAACTAAAATATTTTAAAAATTTTTAATATTTCAAAAATCGAAAATTAGATCTATGGAAGACTTGAAATTTAATAAAGTTATAATATATAAATTATATATATAAATTAAACTTTACTAATAAGACTTATTATGATTATCATGACTATTATTATTTACGTATCTAATATACTCTCGATCCTTTATATTCATATTAAACTATATATAATATAGTTTAATATTATAGTTTAATATTAATATAAAGGATCGAGAGTATATTAGATACGTAAATAATAATTGTCATGATAATCATTATATATATATATATATATATATATATATATAATTGGCATCCTTTTCTGCGAGAGCTTTTTATTTTGAGATAAAATCACGCCACGTGGCGAAGAAAGAACATTCCGAAATTCGTTTTCACGAGCTAAATTTGAATTAGCATCGATGACTACTTACGACAAATGTTTATCAACAAGATATAAGTCTTTTATGTAGACTCTTATTTATAAACTTTCTCCTTGAATATTAATTATTTTCTGAATAAATATGATAATTATTTCAAATTATTTTACTCGCTTATGAGAGTACGATAATTTTGTATTAAAAATAGCCGCAGATTCTAAAATGCCAATGTCAATGTAAAATCGAGTAAAGCGGAATATGAATTTTTTTATACCTTGAACTTGATTCACTGTAAATATCAGATATCAGCAAAGCCGTTGCTATATATTATTGTAGTTTTAAATTGATGCTCTGCATTATTAATGTTATCGCTAGTTCTTTAAAGAAAAGTATTTCTGTAGTTGAATTTATTTTAAAATACATAATTACGATGTGCCTCTATCAGCCTGTTGGTTTTTATTTATGTTTTTATTGATAAGCGTTTACTAAGTCAGTAGGTTTTACAAGGTGCTTTCAATTTAATTAATGAAAAATTCTTTTCTATTCATTTCTATTCTTTTCTAATTTCTTTTCTTTTTCAAAAAATTATGTTGAAATTATGTCTCAATGTTGAAATTTAAGAGGGAAAGCATACGTAGAATTTTGCTGTGATTATTTTTTCATTTGATAGAAATATTTATAGTCGAGTCATATTTCAGTCGTTGCTAATAAATTTTTCATCAGCAGCATATAATTTATAGACATGCTTCCATGTCGATGCAATTCACAGTAGAAAGTGATTTGAGATCACGTTCAAGGTTCAGTACCTTCAAGATTGTTACCACGACTTGATTTCTACCACGGGAATCTTCAATTACATCACCCTAAAAAAAAAAGATTTTAGAAAAAGGACTAATAGACATTTCAAATTGCAGGTTGATAGACATTCCACAGGATGTTAGAAAGCAAGCGTAATAGCTTACTGACGGAACATCGTACGTGATTATTTGCTTCGAGGGTTGCTACACACAAAATTTTTAAAAAGAATTCAATTTATTCTGTCAATTGTGATAGATAAATTATTATCATAAATAAGATTAGTTTATAACGCCTGAAGATATTTAAATATTAATATATTATTAAATATAATATTAATATTAAGTTGAAGCAGTTTCCCTGCCATAGAAACTTCCATACTTATATTTTATTGAGAACTTTCTAGTACCCAACCAATTGATACGTCTTTCTTTAAATAATCGATTCTAACTTTTACCGAAGGTATGTTTCATCACTCTGAAATTCCAGAAGAAATTCCAAGTCTTCTTTAGATCCAATTTTCGATTTTTGAATTCAATAATAAAAATAATAAAGAAGTTATTTCTTTTTTAAATAATTAATTGTAACGACTAATGTATAGCAATATAGTTTTTTTTAAATGACATCAATGCCATAGAGATTAAGATTCTGCTTTCAGATAAAGATTGGATTAATCATTAGCCATGAATTAAGCATTGAGAATCCAATGAAACATTTTTTAATCCCCGAACGAAAAATAATCTAGCTCTCATTCCTCAGTGTTTGCCAGTCTTAAAAAAGTCATGGTCATTTCCTGGTTTCCCGGTCTAGTGATCACCCTTGGATTCCTCAGGAGAATTAAAAAAAAATCACTGGCTAACCTTGAGTTTGTCGTAGGTCGTGTCGAGCTCCAGGCGATGTACAAAGGGGTTGAGGATGTCGACACCAAGGGAGGCTGCATCCTCATCTTTCCCATGATGCACTTTTCCATTAATTTCCTCCATTTTTTGCGATGAGTATATTATTGCAGGTAGCACGAAAGACGTTGCCCTCTTTGTATTTCTGTATAAATACATATAACTAGTAGTAGTTCTAACTACTAATGCAGCACACAAATTGTAATTTCCATTTTCATTTCTTTGAACACCATTAATACCAATAAAATACCAAATTAATCATAAAAATTATTTGTAAAAAGAATATCTTGTCTTCAATTATAATAAAACCTGTGCAAAGTTACTAATTTTCATGACATTTCCAAAGAAATTTCTTTTTCCATTAAAAGAAAGATTAAGATTCTAAGACTTTGTAATTTGTATTTATATTTTGCAAGATTTTTTAATTGCACACTACTTTAATCCATTATTAACCAGAATCTACTGATATTTCGAATTATATGATTATCATTACAATTATTATTTACGTATCTAATAAATGAAACAGTAACAAAAACTATGACAATTGGAGTGCACAAGACTCACAACTCACCCGAAAGTGACACACAAGGAAATTCACAACTGATTGATATTCACAACTTGAAACTCACGATTTTTTCGTATAACTTGAAAAAAAAATATCCAAAAACCCGGCGACAAAATGAGCACACCGGAGCACAGACACAGATTCAATCGAACAGGCGCATCTTCGCGCAATGACAGCTGTCACGGACGCATGGAAACGAATGCCGGATCAAGCCGGAAAAGCGAAAGGTGGAAAATTCTGGCACAAAATTCGCGAATGGCACTCGATTCTTTGAGCTGTCTTTTCACGCTTTTTCTTGGCAGTAGTAGCTGCCAGTCGGTCAGACACGAGTGAAGATACGAGTGCGATTAAGCGCGGCCCTCGTTTGTACTCCTACCTTTCCACCTCGAGCTAGCTGTTTCTCCCCACCTTTTGCGCGGAAATGGTGGAAAGCTGCGTGGTCCAGTGACTCCGTAGGGGGTGGGCTGTGCCGCTTTTACCGATCGAACATACTTCCCACGAGACAACGCGAAATACCTCTTGGAAACTCAGTTCCGAGCACTTTTTCCGCATTAGCAATCAAGACTATGGAAATGACCCAGAGCATTTTTAAGTGAGAACTGAGAATTTTAGTCCATTTTGGAAGTGGTAGATTAATTTTTTTGAATTTAAATGGTTGATCAGATTTTTAGGACTCCTGGGGGTTTAAATATTAAATCATGTGAATAGGAATGAGATGAGCCCATTTCTCCGGCTATGCGACGGTTTAATTTAAAAGAGGGGGTCTTTGAATGTAATAAAAAATTTGAAAAACATATCATTGATGTTAAAGGTCAAAGATTCCTGTTACCGACATTTACCGACATTCAAAATATTTCCATGATTTTCATCTAAATATTTATGTATTTATATGTTGAATCTTTAATTCATTTATTCAAAATGAGAAAATCAGTGGAATTTGACTAATTCAAGTTTAGAGAGAACAGTTTCTTTGAATTAAAGAAACTTTATTTGAATCAAAGAAATCATAGAGGTCAAAGAAACATTTCTTTGAAAAACATATCATTGAAGTTTTTCAAATTTAAAAAATACTTTTTTGGAAATTCTTTGATAATTCAGTGCCCTGTACCAATTTTTTCTCTCCTATCCTTGTGACCCTTTTCATCCCTTATCTATTAACCACTTTAGCCCATATTCTCTGAAGCAACCCACATGTGTGATCGTTTCCCCTTACCCCTTCACTCTAAAATTACCATAAGTGGATAGAGAGGAGCACTCCTAATCCAAGATTCCTGTTACCGACATTTACCGACATTCAAAATATTTCCATGATTTGGATCTAAATATCTATGTATTTATATATTGAATCTTTAATCCTTTTATTGAAAATGAATCCATCCCTCATTGATTCATCCAAACGAACACCAAACCCATCCATACCCACCATTTATCTATCCATTAACTTCCCACTCAACCATTCAGCCATCTCTCCATATATCCATTTATCTATTCATCCATATATCCATTTATTCATCCATATATCCATTCATCCATCCATATACCCAATCAACCATCCATATTCTACATGCACCAACCATCTATTCAATCATCCATCCATCCATCCACTAACCACCCACCAAATACCCAGAAAACTCTCTAAACTTGAATCAGTGAAATTTAACTGATTAGCAGTCACATTCCAATGATTTTCAGTGACTCTTTTCTCACGATTTTAATTAGTGAATAATCTACTAGAAATCAGTGAAAAGTCACGGAAATTTTTAGTAGTTTAGTAACGATTACTGAAAATTTCAGTGACTTTTGACTGATTCTCAGTGAATTTTCACTAATTAAAATCGTGAAAAGAGTCACTGAAAATCAGTGGAATTTGACTGATTCAATTTTAGAGAGCACTTTAGTAAGCATTTTTACTATCAATTAGTTAAAAACTACTAATTCACAGTAAACTGGTACTAATTCATTTAGTAGGGCTCACTAATTGATTTAGTTACTGTTACTAAATGAATTAGTACTTTTTTTTTACTGTGAATTAGTAGTTTTTAACTAATTGATAGTAAAAATGCTTACTAAAGTGTATTAGTAAAGGAATCGGCACTATTTCATTAGTAACTTCTTACTAATTCAGATTTAGAGAGTAAGTTCCTTTTTGGTTCAAGTTTCCTTTTTGGAATTTGAAATCTAACATCAACATTTTAATTGAAAAATGAGAATCACTTCAGGGTGGAAAATATTTATATATTTTATAGTAGTTATTAAATAAAATGAAGAGATCAAAATTTGAGAATTTGAATCCTTGAATCGAAAGTAGGATTTAATTTTAGATGAAATTTGGATCGGGGTTTGGAAAGATTCTAAAAATTCAGTTACCCTTTTCTCACGATTTTAATTAATGAATAATCTAATGGAAATCAGTGAAGTCACTGAAATTTTTAGTAGTTTAGTGACGATTACTGAAAATTTCAGTGACTTTTGACTGATTCTCAGTGAATTTTCACTGATTAAAATCGTGAGAAAAGAGTCACTTTGAATCAAAGAAATTTCGTTTAAATCAAACAACTTTATTTTAAACGAAAGAAAGTTTTCTTTAATATAAAGTAATTGTAAATTTGAGTTATTAAAATAAAAGTTTTGATCTAAAACAAGTTTTTTTTCTGAGTGAACTTAGGAAAATCTTTTAGTAGTTAATAAAAATTGATCTTTTAACAATTGACTGCATCTAAAGATAACTGTTACGCTGTAATTCAGTGAAAATTTCACTGATTTAATTAGTGATTAACTATTTCACTGATTAATCAGTGATTTGAGACTTTTCACTGATAAATTCAGTAATTAGTCCACTGATTATCAGTGCTGCCAACTATCGGTCCACATTATTCCTTTGTACTAATTCAATCAGTGAATGTTGTTCACTGAATGAAGCAGTAACTTTCCACTGTCAATCAGTAACTTTCACTGATTCAGATTTAGAGAGTGAATAACTATTCAAAAATATTTTCAATCGTTTCTTCAAAATTTATTTATGATACTAACACCTAAAATTACGTGAATTAATTAATGGATCAGTTTAAATGTTTATAAAATGACAAAGTTTGGTTACAGCTAGGGCATTCTTTTTTAAACTACGGCCCTGAGAATAATAATTTTATACCAGTTTCTCGAGAGGTCGCTGTCTGTTAAAGGATTGAAGCCAATAAAGTAGAAATCTACAAAGTGGAGGATCTAAAGGAAAACTTTGTCTTTAAAGATTTTCGCAGAATTGAATAAGAAATTAGATTACTTGGCAACCTTCTCATCCAATTAAACAACATAAATTACTAAATAACAGTTGAATTTCATCAAAATCACAATAAATATTTAAATTTTTTCAAATTCATTTATATTCGTTTAACATACACTGTAAATAGTTTCGATAAAAATTCCCACATAAATCATAGGAAATAAAAATACCAGTAATAATTTATGGAAATTTACCAAAATTGTGTAAAATTCCGTTGTAGGAATAGAATTTTACTTTATTTCTGCATATAAA
Organism: Synergus japonicus; assembly: GCA_900474275.1. Classification (NCBI taxonomy): domain Eukaryota; kingdom Metazoa; phylum Arthropoda; class Insecta; order Hymenoptera; family Cynipidae; genus Synergus; species Synergus japonicus. The sequence goes on along the minus strand of UCOH01011399.1, from coordinate 111,457 downwards.
ATTCCAGCGACGGCACCTGGATTTTTACATTGTTCTTGTAATATTACACTTCTAAATCCTTTTCCATTTCAGTGTAAATTTCCGTCAGTTATCGCTGGTATTTTTATTTCCTATGATTTTCGTGGGAAAATTACAGTTTTATTGTGAAATTCACAAAATTACGGGAAAATAACCTTAGAAATGACTGTGAACTTACAAAAAATGTGGAAATTTCCTGCAGAAATCATAGGAAAAAATTACAAAAACCAAATGTAATTTTCATCGAAATTTTTTACAGTGTATTTAATATTGTAATTGATGCGTTTGCAGAAAGTTAAAAATAGTAATGTTTCCTTAATGAATACAGAAATTCAAGAATTGATTAATGGTACACTTGTTGTCTCTAATTAAAAAAAAACTTCCGTGGGCGAAAAAAAGCAGATGCGAATTTTATCAAAATTTTATCGACAAGGGAGTGTCCATTAATTACGTATGACTTTGACGGGTGGGAGGAGTATATAAAAAATCTTATGAATCCTTATATATGATTGGGGGGGGGGGGGGAGAAAGAGAGAGGTACATTTTACGTAAATGGAGAGAGAGAAACGTATTAACTAGCTGTGAAGTTGTATCAACTGTTATGCTGATTAGATGAGCACTTTATTGCTTCCTGGAAGCAAATATGATTTGCATAGAGGAAGCATTAATTAATTAATCAATGTATTAATAGTAGGTCACCGGATTTGGTCACCACATACAAAACTTCCTCTGTGAAAAAGCAAAAAGTATAAAAATTCGCCTAGGAAACCTTTCTGGATCAAATGAATAAGGAATTGGAATTTTTCCTTTTATCAGATTATTTTTCAGATTATTATCAGACATAATATAACTGAATATATGATCTCTGAACTATAAAACTGCAGAAAACATTGATCGCCTACAAATGTCTTTCCATGTGAAATACTTCTGGAAAAAGAGCATTGATAAGTTTAAAATTGTTGGACATATGTTGCAGGACCATATCAGAGTTAAAACTACTTACACAGAAAAAAAAAGTCTTAAATCAAGCTAAATTTAAGCCTCAAAACTGACTTAAATTGTAACAAAAACTAGACTTTTGAGCTTGATTTAAGACTTTTTTTTCTGTGTAACTTTTAAAATATACCTTATGTAATATGTTATATAACTTATATAAAATATGAGTCATCAATCACTTTTATGAACGTTCTACGTCTCAGAATAAATAAACCCTTAGAAAGATGCAACACAGGAATAAGGGATGTGAGTCAGCGTTTGATCAGCCGTGCATGAAAACGAAATTATTTGCTTGAATTTTTCATTTCCAGTTTATTTCTTTTCTGCTTTACTTATTGTACCTTTGTGTATTTCTTCTCAAATAAAAAGTAAAAATTCATACAACATTAACTACTGAATATTGAATATTTCAGAACCACCAATCAGCTTAGAAAACAGTGAAAACATGTTTTTAAATTTCTACAAGATAGGAATAAATTTGATTTACCCATAATTAAAAATATTTTTGTAAAGCTGTTTTCTGATCGGCTAATTAAATAAATAAATAAATACATAAATAAATACATAAATAAATACTGGTAACTCTTGCTTTTGGTAAATATGACACCTGTGGAAATTCATGTGATGCTTTTTGAAAATGAACGTGTATATAATTTCCATGATTACTGAATTTAAAGGGATAAGGAAAAAGTCATTTTACAAAACAGGGTCAATCGTTATAATCGCGTTAATTAGCACGTGGTCAATTTGGCGAGCCATTGGCCGATTTAAAGAAACGATTCTACGCTTTTACGTAAATATACATGTGGGGGTATAGCGCGTAGTCGAGCGCCGGCGTTGCTTTACTATTGATTCCAACCTTCGTCCTTACGATTCTAAAAGTTATCACACGAATAGAGGGTGCCACAGTAGCGAATTGCTCCTCGTACCCCAAGGAGTCCGTCGCGCTTTCTTCGTTTTTTCCCACAGGTCAGTGATGAGAGGGTATTTATTTTCCACTCACCGGAATCACTCTAAATGCAATTATTTATTCACCTCTATATAAACTACAAATAAAAATCCAGTCCTCTTAAACATTCAAATTAATATAAAATCTGAAAAAAAAATCCTTCGTACACAAAAGTCCTTAAAACATAATTAATAATCTTTAAGGTATTTTAAAATACAGACCAAAAATTGACTAATAAATAAATATTCTTAATACCAAAATCCTAATTTAAAACATGAGAAATTCCTACTTATTTTATATTTCTTAATTTATACATTGATATTAGATTTAACGTGCTAAGTTATTTAGTAATTAACTCTGTGATTTTTAAAATAACGTTCAAGTGAAAGATGGTGAATTTCTAAATATAGTTTTGGAAGTTTAAATTTGAATTTTGAGATTTTGAATAAGATGTGTCCTTTGACGAGAATTTATGATAGTGAACGGCGAATGACCTCGGTTATGAGATAAAGGATTACAAAAAGTCCTTCTATTGGTCCTGAAAAATGGCTTTTGATGAGAAGGGAAGATTAAAAGTATTAAAGAAAAATAGTTGTCCTTTTTATGTATGTCACGTCACTTGAAGTGGTAGAATTGGTAAAATATCTCATTGTCAGCTACAGATCTGCTCGTGAGATATTTTTTATGTTATATGAGGTCAGGGCCGTGTTAAGGCTGGCGAACAGTGAATTTCTATCTTGTCGCAACGAAAACAAGGATAATATTTGCTTTTTAAAAATGTAGAACAATTAATCCTCTATAACGTAAAACACGAAGGTTAATGAGAAAGTTGTTCTAATCACCCATTTCTGATGCCTTAAAGAGGGGAGTGAAATATGGAGAGTTTCAAATACATTTCGAACCAGGATTTCACCGAATAGTGAATTTTAGTGTTTAAAAATACGAATGGAGATTTATAAAAAAAAATTGTATTATTTAAAACAACTTTATTCTGTGCCACTAAAAATGCTTAAAGTTCAAAACAATTTCTCTAATTTCTTCACAATATTTAATTTTTATCGTCAATTTTAATTGATTGAAGAACAAAACAAAATTTTGTACGCACCTTAACTTAAAGAAAGTTTATGAACAACCCGTGAAGATGAATTTTATTTCTGTATATATTTTTCATGTAAAATACCTTTTGTAATGTAAATTGTCATATAAATCCTATAGAATTAACTTTATTGACTTCAAATTACTTTAGTAACTTTTAATAACTTTATTGTAAAGGTGTTCACATAGATTTCAGGAGTCACTTACCCCGCGTGATTTTACTTTCATGTGGGATATAATTTTTGTAATTTTTGCAAATTTTTATATAAACTTGGCGATATTGATTGTGATTCTATAAAATGTACACTAATAGGATATTGATTAATTAATTAGTATACTTGCAAATTATCTTTCCGATAAGTGATAGTTACATATTATATATGGAGAATTCTCTCGTGAATAATTGACCTCAAATTTGAATTAAATCGACTTGTATTTGCATTTTTTCAGGGACATTTAGAAATTAGAAAAATAGCAATTCCTTGCAAATATAAATGAAAGGACAGTTTATAAAAAAAATTACTAACATTTAATAGCAACTATTGAAAATTTGCCTTTTATATTATAATGGAAAATTATCAATTACGAATGTTTTGAAATTTGTTTACCAATACATATAAATCAAAAAGTATAAGTAATATATAAGATAAAAATATACGAAGAAGCCTTGTATAATATCAATTTTTTTGAAACTGCGTTCTAATTTAGGGATCAACGTTTCATATTGAGAATTGTTTTCATATTTCATATTTTACTAGTCATATATTCTTAATATGACGCGTTTGTCTTTATTTCTTACTTTTTATGAATTCTAATATGAAATATTTCCAGAGTTTTTTAGAAAAATGTTTCTGTTAAAAGATTTCCTTTGAAGAAGGGAAGTATGACATTACCAGTGAAATTGATATTAGACTGGGGCGTAGCTTTTGGGGCGTGCCCAGAATGTTTCTCCTTAATTTAAGTCTTTAACAAGCAGAATATAGCAGAAAAAAATCAGCAAACTTGGTTACGTCCAAGAGGGTGTCTCCCTAAAATTAATGGATCTTTCTTGTTCTTCAAACTCAAGTTTCATCGCGTACACCTATGCAATAAAAACACTTGATAAAATTTTATCTGGATAATAATGTAATATAAATTAATAAGAACAAACTACATTATAGATTAAAAAAGCATAGATTATAAAAGAAGGTGAAATATATAACAGAAATCTTATATTAAATCTGTAATATTTATCTATAAATATAGGATGGAGTCTATTGGCGAGAGTGGGATCTTAGTAATCTTTGTTTGATTCCATTAAGAACACAAAAAAAAAAATAAAGAAATGGCGAACACAGCCCATCTGGTGCGTCGACAAAGTTCGCGTGACTTAAAACCCCAGAAAAGCGTTGATAAGCTTGAAATGAAGGAAATGCGGGGTAGATTAGTAGTGGAAACTCGCAAGAACAATCCCACTGCCAATTACGGGGCCACAAACGCAGGTTTTGATGATTCCAGTCCAAACTTGAAGGCAAGTATTTCATTCTGCTCAACATCAAACATTTAATTTGAAATTTATTTCCTACAATTCTTTTATGATTATACCAAGAAGTTCAGGAACCCGAAACATCAAAAGATCGTTTCTATTTATAAATATAACTCGATTGATTGAAGGGAATATGTATAAGAAAATTCATGAGTTTTGCTCTGTCCAGTAGTTAATTCCGAGTTTTGTCAGACATGCTGAACTAATCAATTGGAAAACACTTTTCAGTGGTTACTCCCGAGTTTAGTCAGACTCAATGGGGAAAGAAATAAGATCATCCAGTAGATAATGTCTTGCTAGGTCAGACAATGTTGATGAAACGCCTTAATATAATATTCAGTAATTATTGCCGAATTTAGTCAGACGTGGTCGAAAATACGAAATAAAATATATTATTCAGTAGCTAATCCCGTGTTAAGTCAGACTTGGGGGAAACGAATTAATATACATTATTCAGTAGTTATTCCAGGGTTCGACCAGACATAGCAGCAAAATTGAATTAAAATGTAATGATCATAATTTATTCCCGAGTTTTTTTTTTTTTGGAAATAAGAGAATAATCAGAATATAATGTTTAGTAATTGTTTTTTCTCTACATAGTAGGGAACCTGAATTAAAATATATTATTCAGTAGATAATCCCGAGTCTGATTAGACATGGGGAAATTAATTTTAATATGATATTCAGTAGTTATTACCAAGTTTGGTCAGGCAATGGATTATAATAAATAAATTTTAGGATAATGTTCAGTAGTTTTTCCTGAGTTTATTGAGACATTTCGAGGAAAATTAATAAAAAGATTCTGTCCAGTAGTTAATCTCGAGTTTGGTCAGACCTAGAGGGAAAATTAATTTAAATAGTACTTAGTAGTTGATTCTGATGTTAATATTCGGAGGAATTTAATTGATATACATTTTTTGCAGAGCAAAGTTGGCACTGATGCTGGGGGTGGAGGTAGTAAGCTGGGGAGTAATGAAGGGAAGGCAATATTTCGACCGGAAGCTGGGGAGGACGAGCGAGAGAATTGGGACAGTAAACTGACCTTCTTGCTAGCGACGGTTGGATATGCCGTAGGTCTAGGAAACGTGTGGCGATTTCCTTACCTAGCACAAAAAAATGGTGGCGGTTCGTATCACATTAATCTTTTCTGTTTTTCCTTCTATCTCATTTCACTCAGGAAAACCATTCAAAGAGAGAAAAACAATTTCTGGCTACAATTTCTGGGGAAATAAAATAATAATTCAAGAAAAGAAAGGGAATAATTCAAGAAAGGAAAGGGAATTCAAGAAAGGAAATTTTTAAATTTTATATTAAAAAATTCCACCTTAGAGCTCATCGTGGATGATGGATTTCACTTTTTGGGGGAGTAAATTCCACTTACACCTTGCAGAATATTTTTTTATTTAAAAATTAGGGGTTGAAGAAGTTTGGACTCTTTAATGTTATCTGAACTGAAACTTCATAATCAACTCACATTAGCTCAAGAAGTTTTAGGATAATGAAAATCTAATATTATAAAATAAATTAAGAAGAGCCTTTGTATTAATTTTCAATTATTTGATATCCAGTTGAGGAATATACTTTCTCTGATTACAGGAGCATTCTTAATTCCTTATTTTGTAATGCTTGCCATAGAAGGCATTCCAATATTCTATCTTGAACTGGCAATTGGCCAGCGACTCCGGAAAGGTGCCATCGGAGTATGGAATCAGGTAAAGTATATTTTAAGAGTTCATCAAAATAATAAAAGGGTTCATGATAAATAAAAATGCAAAACTATATACTGAGACGAATAATTGAAAGGGAGAGTTGAATAGATAATTTTATAATTAAAATTCTCATTGCAGGTGTCTCCATACATGGCTGGAATCGGAGTGAGCAGTGCAGTAGTCTCCTTCAATGTGGCCCTTTATTACAATACCATTATCGCCTGGTGCCTATTCTACTTCGTTCAGGTATAATTTTTGCTATAAATCTCTAATTTAATCAAGTAATTAAAGATATTTTTACACTAATATGTTCATTATATTTTACATTAATATATTCTTCTAGAGTTTCCAATCTGAACTACCCTGGTCGGAGTGTCCCAATAGATATTTTCAAAATGGATCCTACGCTCCTGAACCTGAATGCTCGGTAAACTATGAAACCTTTTTAAAAAGTTGCATAGAGAATATAAAAAATTATGCTGAAAGATGATAAGAAATTTTTATATTAGATTAAGTATTTTAAGGGCATATGCTATTTACTTTAAGAGCAAATTTAATTTCTCCAATTTTACGCTCTTAATAATATTTTTCACTGAAACTAGGACACACCTCCGTCTGTATACGAAATGGAAGTAAATGGCTTAGTTTTAGCAAAAAATATCTATTACTGCAAGCATAAAGTTGGCGAAACTAAATTTGCTTTTATGGTAATTAATAAATTATTATCACATGCCCTTAAATCATTTTATAGCAAAGCAGTCCAACACAATATTTCTGGTATCGAACCACCCTCATGATATCAAAAGACATCAACACACCTGAAGCTTTTAATTGGAAGATTGCTTTAGCCTTAGTGATAGCTTGGATCCTTGTTTATATGTGTATGATTAAGGGAATCGCATCTTCGGGAAAGGTATACTTCATTTTCTTCTTATTAGAATTGCCTAAAAATATATATATCAAACCTAAAACATATTGACAAATAAATTCCCTGTTATATATATATATTTTTTAAAAATTATTTCAGGTCGTCTACGTGACAGCAACATTCCCTTACATCGTTCTGATAATTTTTTTCTTCCGAGGTGTAACTCTACCCGGAATGTCAGACGGTCTACGCCATCTCTTCACACCAAAAGTATTAAAAGAGATTTTCTAAAGCTCTAAATATATTTAGTATTTAATTAAATTTTTGCTATTTATTATTTACTTTTTATTCTTTAATTTTTCAGTGGTACACACTCACAGATCCGGTAGTTTGGCTAGAAGCTGGAACGCAAATATTTTTTTCCCTGGGTTTAGCATTTGGTGGACTAATAGCATTTTCGTCCTACAACCCTGTAAACAACAACTGTTATCGAGACGCAATTATGGTCAGTTTGACTAATTGCTTTACATCAATGTTTGCTGGGATCGTTGTTTTTTCTATAATTGGTAAGATTAATGATCAAACCCCTAAACGAACATAGAAATTGTGGGTCGCATTTTTACCTTTGTTTACTCCTTTCACAGGATTCAAGGCTACTATGGTTTACGAACAGTGTCTAGCTGACAGAAATACTACATTAATTAATCTTTTCGGCAGTCCTGAACATATTCCAATTGAACTGCCTGATGCTGGTGTTTTACTCAATCTTACAAATACAAACAGCACTTTAAAAAACGCAATAATGCCAGATTTACCAATATGTGATCTCGAGAAAGAATTAGACAATGTAAGTAAACATTCTCTATTTTACATTATATTCATTTTATTTTATTACCATTTTATTTTATTATCATTTTATACTTATTTTGTACTCGATATTACATTGACCTTGATAAAAACAATTTTTAAAAATAATTTCAGTCAGCATCTGGCACTGGATTGGCATTCATCATATTTACTGAAGCCATCAATCAATTTCCGGGTGCTCAATTTTGGTCAGTACTCTTTTTCCTGATGCTTTTTACTCTGGGTATCGATTCACAGTTTGGAACTCTTGAAGGTGTTGTCACAAGTATCGTCGATATGAAACTCTTTCCGAATTTGCGGAAAGAAATTCTTACAGGTGAATATTTAATCTAAATATTCAATAATCCTATCTTAAAAAAGTGGTGTCACGAAATGTCTCGAAAATCTCACATATATTGTTGTTCTCTCTAAACTGAAATCAGTGAAATTTAACTGATTACCAGTCAAATTCCACTGCTTTGCAGTGACTCTTTTCTCGCGATTTTAATCAGTAAAAAATCTACTGGAAATCAGTGAAAAGGCACTGAAATTTTGAGTAGTTTAGTGAAGATGACTGAAAATTTCAGTGATTTTTGACTGACTTTTGAATAGAATCACTGAAAATCAGTGGAATTTGACTGATTCAGTTTTAGAGAGTTGCAAACCTGATTAGTTTTTGAATGACTTGAAGTTGAAGAAGGAAAACAAAATAATCGCGACTGTGTTGCTTTGCTCTCGTCCTTCAAATTTTACGAAAGCCTTTGAAAATCCTTATAAGTTCTACAAAATCTTTTAATAAAAACAAAATTTTGTTTAAATCCCTGAACAAAATACCCTGACAAAAAAATCTTTTAAATCCCATAAAATATTTGAAAAGTCATAAAAATCTATTGAAATCTTTCAAATTCGTGAAAACCTCTTAAAATACCCAAACTCTTCTTGAAATTCTTTAAAATCCTACAATAACCTTTAAAACCCCAATATATCCTTTAAAACCCATTAAAAGCATTAAAAATTTCGTCAGTTTCCATAAAATTCTGAAAAATCCCATAAAATCTTTTAAAAATCAGAAAACTTTCTTAATATCCCTTAAAAGTATTAGAAATGTCATAAAATTTCATACAATCCTTAAAAATGCCAAACAAGTGTTTTAAAGCTCATTAAAATCTCTTAATTGCCCTAAAATTCTTAGAAATTCTATTACAACATTTAAAATTCCTTAAAATTCTCAGAAACCTTTTAAAATTTTGAAGTTCCTCGAAATTCCACAAGATTCCCTTACATATTTTGAAACCCTTTAAATCCCATAAAATATTTTGAGACATAAAAATCTCGTCTTTCAAAAATCATTAAAACCTCTTGAATTTTCTTAAATTCCTGGAAATTCTATGAGAACGATTAAAATCCATTAAAATTCTCAAATCTCTTAAAATTTCACGAAAACCTTCGAAATTGCTTAAAACTCGTGGAAATCTCTTAAAATTTTCAGAAACTTCTTAGAAATCTTTAAAATTTATAATAACAGTAAAAATACCTTTAAATTCTTTAAAATACATTGAAATTATTAGAAATCTCATAAAATTCCATGAAACTATTAAAAATTTCCTAAAATCTTTTAAAAATCTGAAATATTTCTTGAAATTCCCTAAAATTATTAGAAATATGGAATTGTACAAAATGTTTTAAAAATCATAAAAAAACTTTTGAAATACCTCAACAAATTTCCCATAAAAATTTTTAAATGTTTGAAATCCCATAAAAATCTCGTAAAATCCCTTAAAATTATTAGAAACGTCGACAAAATTTAATAAAACCCTTAAAAATGCCAAAGTCTTTTAAAAATCATTAGAACCTCTTGAATTCTTTTAAAATTTCTGGAAATTCCATGAGAACAATTTAAATCCCTTAAAATCCTTTAAAATTATCAAAAACCTTTTGAAATTTCGAAATTCCACGACAAGATTCATGATCTCTTAAAATCCCCAAAAACTTTTTAAATATCTTACAATTTCACGAAAACCTTTAAATTCTTTAAAATAATTTGAAATTATTGTAAATCTCATGAAATTCCATGAAATCCTTAAAAACTTCCTAAAATCTTTTAAAAATCAGAAATATCTCTTTAAATTCACTAAAATTATTAGAAATTTCATAAAATTTAATAAAATCCTGAAAAATGCCAAAATGTTTTAAAATTCATTAAAACCTCTTGAATTCTTTTAAAATTCCTAGATATTCCATGAAAACGTTTAAAATTACTTAAAATATTTTTAAAATCTCAAAAACCTTTTGAAATTTCGAAATTCCACGATAAGATTCGAAATCTCTTAAAATCTTTAAAACCTTTTTATATCTCTTAAAATCTCACGAAAACCTTCGAAATTGATTAAAATTCGTGAAAATCGTTAAAATTCCCAGAAACTTCTTAGAAATTTTGTAAGAAGTAAACCAAATAATCTATGTTTTTGTTGTGTTGTTTTGCTAGTAAACTTAAATTATTCATCAATTATTCTTCATTATTCATTCAATTATTAATTATTATTTTATTATTCTTTCATAGGTGGCATTTGCCTCGTCTGTTGTGTGATCTCGATGGCCTTTGCTCATGGAGCTGGAAGTTACGTCTTCGTACTTTTCGACAATTTTAGTGGCAATTTTCCACTGTTGATAATCGCGTTCTTTGAATGCATTGCAGTATCCTATGTTTATGGTCTCAAAAGGTAAAACAATCAAATAAATTGAATTCAAATTCAAATTAAAATTTTTTTTTTTCTTTTTTAAATTTTTGGATTCTGCAGATGTTTTATTGTAAATCTCTTTTCAGATTCGCAGATGACATTGAATTGATGACCGGTAATCGCCCAGGACTTTATTGGTTGATTTGTTGGAAATATCTAAGCCCTCTGGCTATGTTGAGTATTTTAATAGCATCCTTTCTCGAAATATTCGTGCAAGGAAGTGGTTATCAAAGTTGGGTGGCCAACAGAGGCGTTACAGAGAGACAAGAGTGGCCCAATTGGGCACTCTTTTTAATAGTCTTCCTCATTCTCGCGTCTGTTCTTTGGATTCCTGTTGTTGCCATTTGTAGGTCAGTATTACCAAGAATTCATTAAATCATACATAAAATGATAAATGACTTGTTTCAGTTAGTTAATTTTAATCTTCAATGGTTTTTCGTAAAATGTGTAGTATATTTGTGAAATTCCTGTCTTAGATACTTTGGAATCCTTATAATTGATGACAACGAGAAGGCCTGGTTTCCAGCAGCAGACCTCAAAGAATTCCACGGAATTGTTCCACATGAAGTCACAGTGGCTGAAACATTGCTCTTCTGCATCAGAAGTGATGGTTCTGAAGGCCTCTGTTGTCCAACTGGTGGTCCTAGTGACGATGACGATGACCTCACCTAGAACTAAAATAGTAAGACCTCGAAGACTAATTTCATGTGGAAAAAATTCGTGATTCGCGTTTAACAGTCTATCTTCTCAGCAGTGTCGAATAATTCCTTTAAAAAAAGGCAAATAAGCTATAACTAGCACTGGAATAGGTCGAGTCTCATTTATTCGCTATCTACCTTATGAAAAAGCATCAAAGAAAAATCTACACTTTTCTCATAATAAAGATTTTCAAAAATAAACTTTAATTTAGTAGGATAATAATTTAGTAAGATAATCAAATTATATCAGTTCTATACTTCTAGATATTAATTCATTATGAAAAGTGGGAAATTTTCGATTGCTTCTAATTAAGGTTGAGGTCATCTGTCAATTAAAGTAAACGTAAAGTCTTTTAACTATAATATCTAGTGCGCTAACAATATTAATATTGACTCGAGGCCATACTGTTACAAACGAATCCCGAAGTTTCACGAAGCTACGTAGATTCGTCAATATTATAAAAACACGCAACGGAAATTAAAAATATTTCCATTGTAGGAGTCGCTCTATTGACAGAAGTGAATATTCCTCTAATAATTAATATCCCAATATGAGAATTGTGTCTCTTCAGTAGTAATCGGTGTTAAAAATTAAAAACAAACTGTGGTTTCAGAATTTTCGGTTTATCAAACTCTAGACGTTTTCAATCAGATCCAGGGATTTCGCGAAATATTTAAAAGCACAATTTGTGGCCTTAAGATTATTATTAATATCAATATCCATTTTACAATCAAATATTTTTCACTCACCAAGGAAATACTGCATACAAACTTGTAACAAATTTTCAATAAATTGACAATACAGATTTATATTTATCGGGAAATATTAAGCAATAGAATAATATTTCGGATCACTGGATCTTTTATTTTCGTGACGAATTTCGACCCTTAGTGAAACTTTAAAAAGATGACCGAGAGTGAGGAAATTCGCCTTATCCGCGTGTGAAAACGTGCTAAAAAAACGTGAACCCAGCGATTTTACGACGTCTAAACAATAAGTTGTATGACTCGAAAGATAAATTATAGGGTGCGAAACATATTGAAGTAGACGTTTAGACTGCATTTTAATTCAATATTTCTTTTACCGACACTTTCCGACATATCGAGTTTAAAAATCAGTAATCAGATTCAAATGCAGTTATCAAACAGTGGAATCCTTTAAAATTTCACGAGCAACTTTAAAATTCCTTAAAATTCTTTGAATTCCCTAAACTTCATTAAAAAGCTCTTAAAATTTCATGAAGCCCTTATAATTATCTTTTAAATATTATACAAATCTGTTGTAATCACTTAAAATTCTTAAAAACCTCTTAAAATGCTTTCAAATTCCATGAAAAGCTTTTTAAATCCTTTAAATATTATATATATATATATATATATATATATATATCTTGTAATCCCTTTAAATTTTAAGGAATTCTCAATGTTTTAAAATTTTGAGGGATTTTAAGAGGTTTCTAAGAATTTTGAAAGATTTCAAGGAATTTAAGCGATTTCTAAAATTTTCTACATTTTTCTAAATTTTCGTGAAATTTTAAAGGATTTCAAAAGTTTTGTATGAATTTTAAGGGTTTTTTTTAGAAATTTTAAATACAGTTCTGTATTTTCGAGGTATTTAAGGATATTTAAACATCTTAAAATCCTTTACAACTACACGAAAAGCTTTTAAATCATTTGAAATTACTTTTACAAATCAAAATGTTTTAAAATTCTTACAAGCTTTTTAAAATTCTTTAAAATTTCACTAAATCTTTTAAATATTATACATATCTCTTGTAATCCGTTCAAATTTTAAGGAATTCTCAATGTTTTAAAATTTTGAGGGATTTTAAGAGGTTTCTAAGAATTTTGAAAGATTTCAATGAATTTAAGCGATTTCTAAAATTTTCGTGAAATTTTAAGAGATTTCAAAAGCTTTGTATGAATTTTAAGGGGGTTTCAAGAATTTTAAATGAAATTCTGTATTTTCGAGGAATTTAAGGATATTTTAACTGATCCTCTTAAAATCCTTTACAACTACACGAAAAACTTTTAAATCCTTTAAAATTACTTTTAAAAATGAAAATGTTTTAAAATTCCACGAAAATATTTATAGTTATTCCTTAAAATTTCTTCCAAGTTTCTTAAAATCCTTCATAATGTAACGAAAAACTTTAAAATCCCTTAAAATATATAAAAATCTTTTAAAATTTTTCAAAATTCCACAAAATTTTTAAAAAACGTTAAAAAATCTCGTAAAATTCCTTAAAATACGTAAAGATTTCATGGGCATTAAGTTCTGAAGAGCTTTTTACGAGTTTCAATTTGGATTTCAAGGTATTTGTGATTTTAATCTTTTTGTGGATTTTTAAGGGATTTCAATAGGTTTTTGGCAGTATGAAGAAATTTTAATGTATTTTGAAGGTTTTCGTGACATTTTTTTGCACCATTAGTTTGTTTTTCTTCTTTCAAATTCAAGTCATTCAAAAACCAATCAGGTTGGCAACAACAATGTATGCGATTTTCGAGACATTTCGTGACACCACTTTTTTAAGATAAGAGGATTATAGAAGTTTTATTATTTATCAGGGAAACGTCGGTAACAGGAATCTTCAATAAAAATGCAGCCAATTCTTCTACATATTGACAAAAAAAATACTAGCTAGTCTGTCGTTCTAGCGTTTGCAATACCTATTCGTACGTAACGCTGAAACCTGTGGCATATCGGTTAATCTAATTCTAAGATAATTCATTGCACTATGAATTACAATATAGTTGCGTGACTTTTACTGCTTAGAAATTGCAGTCACCGTAAGATCGTTAGTGTAGCTTTCACGGGTTGGATTAATCACTACAGTTTCTTTAATAAGTCTTTTAAGTCTAAAACCCTTTAAAACTTCGGACATTCAAGAAAAAAATCAAAAATTCCTTTTTAACTCTGTTGTTCAAGAAACAGTAATTTAATATTATTTTAGACGCTTTTCAAACTTTCTAGGGTATATCACAGAAAAAACAAGGACTGAAAGTGTTTATAGCTGAAATCAGTTTTTAAGCTGAATTTAAGCTTAAGTCAGTTTTTAGTCTTGTTTTAAGACTAAGAAATCTAAATACAAGACTAAAAAATTTACTTAAACTGAAATTCAGCCTAAAAACTGATTTAAGCTGTAAACACTTTCAGTCCTTGTTTTTTCTGTGATATTTCTAGGGTATATTTTTATATACCCTACACACATTGTTCTAAATCTTTATAAAGAGTTTGGTATTTTTTTGAGTAGTTTCTATACATATCGAGTGGCCAACCCGTGAAAGTGAAATAAACATTAATTAAAAACGTATTATTAGCGTAGGAGCCGTCCATTGGACTCAGAGGGTTCTTCTTGCGATTTATTTTGTCGGTTAAGTATTGTTATTAACTACTACTCACTTACTCGCTAGTCGATCTTTTCTGACGTGTTCGACTTCACTGTTTATTTTGATATTAACAGGACTTTAAAAAAAATGAAAGAAAAAAGAATGCAATGAAGTAAAAAAAAGTTTACCAAGAGAGAAAATAATTAGCTTTACCTGTTGTAAAAATTCAGAAAGTAGTAATTCAAGAAGTAGTAATTTAATTCAATATCTCTTCTCTAGATGTGAAGAAATTTCATTTTTCCTTCTATATCTATTTTCAAGAAATAAAGCTGAGATTAATTAATGGAAAATTGGTGTTTTCGCGTAGTGTAGATGCATTAAAAAAAATACGAACAATAATGGAAATGATCGATCTGCAAGAACAGTAGCCTAATCATGTTGAAAGTAAATTAATAGCGGTAGGAAAGATATTGAAATGTGATTGAGTTGATGGCTATTGGCTGAACATTGAATTCAAGCGTATATCAACGAGCGTGAAGTGTGCTTTTATTATGCATAATAATTGACTGTATACGTCTATTATTATAGACGTACAAACTACGACAATAACAATTAGAAACGCTATCCGTATTTGGAAACAAAATCGTTGACAATAATTGACAATAATAATTGATAATTGTTATTATGTGATCAGTACGACACATTCGTTTTATTAATAACATTACACGATAATTGAAAATAATATTGTTAATTGCACTGCACATTTTGCACACTCAAACATTCTTCAAAATTCCTGCCTAGAAATTCAATAGCTTTGCAGGATTTTTTGAAAGTAGAGCGGCCTATAGATTGAAATATCTCACAAAAGTAGATCGTTTTTTAAGTAACTTGGACATTATTCTGAATTATTTTTAATGATAAATTAAATTGCAAAATTTAAACTTGAACTTTGGATTGATTTATATATAAAGTGATCTGCTTTTTTGAGTAATTCTTAAATAATATCAAGTACTAATGGCCTTTAAATTTATATTATACTATTTTTTATGTACGTTTTACAATATTGTTTATCTGTTCTTTCGATGTACGTGGTATAGTCTATAATTATTGTATAGAGACATTAAGAATTGCCTAGTACTTTAATACAGATAAATGTCATATCACATCCAATTGAACTTCATATCAGATTTATTCGTCGTAATTTTTTGCCAAGTTAATTGGATGATTCCTGTTACAAATTTTTAAATATCTATCTGAAAACATAATCGATATTCTGTCTTACTGTCTTCCTAATCTTTTTCAATTCAAATCATTTATTTTATTAACTTTAATTTGATTAATATAATGAGAAATAAAAGTGCAAATATAAATTCTGGAAATAATTGGCAGTGAGCTGCAAATTATAAAAGAATAGACTGCTTTTCATTGCATAGTGCAAATTAATATCAAAATTATTGTAAATAAATGAATGGCTTACGACTTCATGCGATATATCGTAATCATAGCGAAATTAAATAGGAAAAATTACTATTGAAATAGTAAAATTTATTATTTTCTGTATTAAAATGTCTCAATTTTGGGATTTTTCCCCTACTTGCTATCGATATTAGTAATTTTTCTAACATAGAGTTTCTCAGTGTAAGAAATTCCGAAAAATATATTTTCCGGCATTATAAAATTATCAACAGTACAAAATTACCGTCACTTGAAAAATTCATGGCAGTTTAATGTCGGAAATTTTATTTTTTGGGACTTTTCGATCATCCCATTAAATTCTGAGAAATAGACATAATTTAATTCTTAAATTATTCAACATTATAATTGTGATGGTTGTAATAAAAAGATCTTTGAATAGGACAATAGCAGATTTAAAAAAAATACTACTTATATCCCTGACAAGTACACAATATCGAATTTATATCTCCGTCATATCATTTTCTCGAAAAGAGAGAATAAAACTTCGCCAGCGATATCACATATTGATTTAAAGAATTTTATAACGGAAAACTATAAATTTTGCCCGGGATGAAGATTGTAACGTTTGTTTCCATAGTATCCGTTCAATAATATGCATTATTGATAAAATGATAATTAATCGTGTCCATCCATAAATGAGTTTGTGATGATGATAGAAAATGAAAAATAACAGAAGAAGACACGAATATCTATGCTCTAAAGTGCTATTGTAGTGAACTGTTTATCAAGAGAGATTGATATTGATGTAGCTTCTGCAATAATTAAAACGAGATGAAAACAAGTTAACGACGGTATATGGTACTCATTACTATACGAAACAAAAACACATTATATATACAATTATTATTATATTATGTATACGTAAAATTGTACATATATTACATTGTTGTCAGTTGAATGTTACAATAAATACCGTGGTGGATACATCATTCTCGCTTTTTTCTTCTCAACAAAATTATCATATCCCTTTGTATCCTATTCTATCTTATTTGGTAAAATTACATATTACTCTCTTATAGATTCGAACTAAATTTTTATATTGTATATTTTATTTTGATGCAATAAATTAGATCTTTCTTATACTATAAAAATATTGAACTTTTTTTGTTTGTGTTTCTGGGGTGACCACAGTTATTTTAAGAACAGAAAGAAAAAAATCGTTAGTAGCGTGTTTGAGAAACCTTTTCTTTTCTCTTAATAGCAACCTCTTGAACCGCAAATTCTCGGACTACTGTTCCCGTAAGAAGCAATCCATTAGTCAGATATTTAAAGTGCTGATAAACAAATTTATAGTACACGGCCCCTATCCGATAACAACCCAAGCAAGCGTTGCTTAACTTCGGTGATCAGATGTGAAGCCTTAAATAATTCCATGCATCCAACCGGACATTCGAATTATAACAGAAACGCTACTAATTCAATCTTCTGTTCATGACGCTTTTGAGATAATACTCGATTTTTTATTATAAAAGAAAAAGAGTTGGTTTTTTCAAACATGCGTCCAACAATTTCTTTTTTTCTTTGTAGTCTTAAAATAACCGTAGGCGTATAAAGACAAAAAAGAAAATTGCACACCACAGCACCTTTGCGTGAAGCACAATGAAGACTAATCAGGGCTGATTATAACATATTTTTCATATTTTCCATTTACTTTGTGTCATAAATGTTTATTAAACTTTTGAAAATAATTATAAAAGAATTTAATTCGAAATTTAGCGAACAATTTTTGTTTAAAGAAAAATAAAAAAGAAAAGTAAAAAATAAAATAAAAGTAAAATAGAAAAGATAAAAAGACTTTTATAAAGGATACAGAATAAAAAAAAATCACATTTTCCTATGCTCATTGAAAATTATTACCGCCTACATAAAGCTTCAAAACACTCTAATAGAGGTTCTTAATACTTCTTTAACGACTTAACTTTAAATGCTTCCTAACGTGCAAAAGGAAAGATTATATAAATTAAGCCCGCCAAGTTTAGCACGCAATCTTAATTATTATAGAGTTAACTTAAAGTTTGAATATTCCATCAAAATTTCTCGAGATTTGTGAGAATTTACTTACTTTTAAGATCTAATGAATGAATATATATAGAACCAAATAAATAGTAATAAGGATGAAAAGACAATAGACTATATCTCAATTTTATAGCAGGATCGAATAGGGCACATAAAAAAGAAATAAAGTAGAATAATTGGAAAAAGGAATATAAAATCCCATTATTAAAGGGTATTAACTTCTTTAATTTTTCTTCTAGAACGAGCTCTCTCGCTCCGGAAGCTATAAAATAAATTGCCTTTTTTATACAGTAAGCTTCTTACTTATTATAATTAATTATGTAATTATAATATAAATTATAATCTTTATAACTTTACATCCCCTTCAATCAAAATGATGAATTTTAAACAGAGTAGTTGAATCTTCTTGCGAAGTTTTATTGATTCACTCCGCATTTAAGTGAAAACCAAGGAATTCTTTTAAAAAAGTATAAAAACAGACTTTAACTTGAAATTTGACCCAAGTTTTTTCTTTTTGGAAGAAAAAGAAGTGGATGGACTCGAGAAACCCACTCTCTATTTTAAGAAAGCTCTACAAGGAAATACATCATCCAAGCAGTTTATCTTACTCCGAGTCCTTAACCTTCGCTCTCACGACCCTTATTTCAATTCTCCTTCTTTGAACAAACTCAGTCCGAGAAGAATTCTTTATTTTTAGAACAACACCCCCGATATATCTCCAAGTTAATTCTCCTTCCCGTTCCAATTCGACGCTCTCAAAGCCATTCCTCCATTAATATTGACATCATCTTCATCATTTATTAATCCTAAAATGTATCGTTTTCAGTATCGCAAAATTCGGAAAAGACCTACGCGTATAAGAGGATCGAATCCGAGGTCGAGTGCTGCGCGCGTTGTTCCAGATACCTCTAGCTGCGCGATCCGCTGCGCCCCTGATTCAGGTCTCTCTTCCCACTTCCTCCCTTCCCAGGTCTCTCTCTTTCTCTCTTCTTCCCAGTTCCTCTCTCTTCCCACTTCCTCTCTCCCTCTCATCATCGCATCCCTTCAACCCCAACGAACCTAGTCCGAATTCGAACCGCGTCGAGTGACCTCCAGTCACCGTCGGTTGGTTTTCCGACGACATCCTTTTTCACCTGACAACCTCACTAATACCAATCATCATTCCAATACTAATTACAAATTATAATCAGAGGACTGTCGCAGGTTCAAAACCAACTCCAACTCCAACTCTCAAAAATCACCATGCCGGATCAAGAGACGGACGCCGTGCCCAGTGTCGTGGAATTAAACGTCGGTGGCGTCTTCTATACAACTGCCTTGACCACCCTTACTAGAGACACTGATTCCCAGCTGGCAGCGATCTTCTCAGAAAAGCAGACTCTACCGAAAGACGCCAAGGGGAAGTATTTTCTCGATCGTGATGGTGTTCTTTTCCGCTACGTGTTGGACTTCCTCAGAAACGAGGCTCTAGTTCTTCCTGAGGGTTTCAGAGAACGAGAGAGACTTCGACAAGAGGCAAACTTCTATCGTCTTCCAGGTCTGGAGAAGGCTATTCAGGAACATGAGGACTCAAACACTTCAACCGCGACGACAACAAAGCGTGGCTACATCACCGTCGGTTACCGTGGAAGCTTCGCTTTTGGTCGGGATGGCCTTGCAGATGTCAAGTTTCGTAAACTTTCAAGGATCCTCGTCTGTGGAAGAGTTGCTCTCTTGAGGGACGTCTTCGGCGAGACCTTGAACGAAAGTCGAGATCCAGATCATGGAGTGTCTGACCGGTATACAAGCAGATTTTTCTTGAAGCATAGTTTCATTGAGCAGGCTTTTGATATGCTGCAGGAGCAGGGTTTCAAGCTAGCGGCTAGTTGTGGATCCGGAACAGCTGGAGGAAGTTCTGAGCAGCTGAAGCCTGGTGTTGATTCGGAGGAAAATCGCTGGAATCATTACAACGAGTTTGTTTTCGAGCGTACTTAAAGGAGATGAGTTGGGTGAGAATCAAGAGATCCGACAATTTTGGTGACATCCGCTGGAACCAAGATTGAGAGGATGTGTAAGGTGATGGAGTTGATGAGGTGATTGATTCTGGCAGGAGTGAAAAGGGTGAAGAAGCTAAGGAGGAGATTGATGAAGAAATTCTGTACGGATTGATGAAGAAATTCTATAAGGATTGATCACATTGATGAGGTGATTGATATGAAAAATTTGTGAAGGGATGCAGAAGAGTAATGAAGATATATTGAAGTTTTAGAAGAAATTCAATGAATGAGAAGAATGAAGAAATGAAGAGATTTTTTATCGCTTCGAAAGGTAGGAATTTTTGTGGATTGAGAGGAGGACCATTCAAGAGCACCAAGGATAGTTTAAATGTTAGATTAGAGATGATAGAGACATATATGGATCTTGTTTTCGGTTAAAAGACGAGGATCGTCTCTCTGTTTAAAGAGCTACCACTTGCAAATTTGTGAATCGATATGATCTAGGAAAATATGATATGATCTATATTAAAAGTATATGATAAGGTCTCAAAAAGTTGTGTCTGTGAGAAGAAATAGATTGCACGATAGTTACTTGATTAAAATTGCAAATACACAGAAGTTGAATATTTAAAATATCTATTGAATCTTAATTTTTAGTCGCATATGCTTTAAAAGTCATTAATTCAGAAGGGTTTTGATGACGTGTCTTTGAAAAATCAGTTCAAAGGAAAGGGGTGAGAAAATCCCCTACTAAAACTGACAATCAATCATCGGTAGAAGCTTTAGTCATATATGAAAGTGCATGTATTTCGAATTAACAAATGAATTCTTATTCTGTTCCATATAGTGAAATTTAGTTCTTGGGACACGATAAGTAATAGGCAAAGATAATTTAAATAATTATTTCCTAATGATTAAATAATTCAAAATTACTTTCATTAGGTGGTATTGAAACTTATGAAGAGGCCAGTTTTTCTCACCCTCCCATGTCTTATCGATTTAACAAATCGAAAGCTGAGAAACAAGTGGAATCAATTTAAGAAAGCACTTTATATTGATTGAGTAATTTTAGAAAAACAAAGTACTAAAAACACTCAAATGCAAAGCACTGAAGAAAAATTGTGAAAAAATATAATTTGATTATAATTAACTTAAAAAAATATGTGATGAAAAAGCATTTTGGAGCTTTCAGTTGGAGGAATTTCGTGCAATTCTATTTCTTGTCTAGAGACTTACTAGAAAGAAAAGAGTTTTAAGAAACTTTGAAGGGTAATTGAGAATTATTTTATTGGCACAAGTTAGGGAAACTGTACTCGATATCAAAATTGGCTGTAGACAAGTAGTTGCCAATTCTGAACTTCTGCACGGTCTCGCTTTTGTAAGTATCATTGTTTCTGTTGAGACTGAGAAAGAACAAATAATGGAAAATAATGAAGCTCGGTTAAACTCTAACAGAAGTGCAACGATCCAAAGTTAACTGCCTTCCATAAAATTGAATTACTTTAAACTTCACTTCCTTAAGTTTAATCCACCTTGTATCGGTGATTAAACATCAGAGTACATCAAACAAGTGGAATGAATGCCAAAAATTATTTGTCAAAGTCAGAACTTTCCTTTACAAGAATTGAAACACTTTATAAATTTAATATTCAACAAATACTTTTTTTTCACTTAGAGGCCCTCCATAAATTACGTAACTTAAGTGGGAAGTTTTTAGGGAAGAGGGTTCGTAAAAATACTACGATTTTTTAAATAAGCAGCAGGGCGGTCAAAAAACAAAATTATGAAGCTATATTATTTTTCTTTAGTGATTCCAAATTCAATTTGGGTAATATAATAATTATTGTTTACATAATTTATGGATGGCCCCCTTATCGTTCTACTTTTCATATGAAATTCAAATTGAAGGATTGTACTTGTTGCACTAATACATTATTGATAAAAATTTCCACGTAAATCTCGTTCATCTCAGTCCCATGAACTGTGAAAATATTGATACAATGGGTAGTGCTCATATTAAGAAAACGTGTAGAGAATTTTTGATTCCTTATTGGGTAAACTTTTCTTCGAGAAGATTTAACATAACTGAACGGAATTGACTTGTCATAGCGCAATTTTTTTAATTCTTGACTGTTATTGGTTAATTGGTATGACCTTGACCCTTGACCTTTTCTTCTCGTTAAATAGAATACAAAAATAGTACTAAAAAGGTGGCCTAAAAATCTATAATTGAACTGTCAGATGCAATAACACGTTAAGTAAAAGGATTTCGTTGGCTCCTAACTTTCTTTTGTTTCAGATTTTGTCCATATAACATGTGACACTTGAAAACTTTTGAATTCCGATGAATTTCTAAAAGTCTTAATATTTTAAGTCTTTAAAATTTTTGAAGTCTTTGAATTCCTTTAAATTATGAAATTCCGTAAATTTCATAATACCGTTTTATAAAAGAAAATCCTTTCCAAAGTTATTGCATCTGATTCAATTAGAGGAATAATTGAATACTGAGTTTATTAATGAATAAAATGGTTGGTTATTTGGAAGAATCTCTATATTCTGTTGCATGCAAAAAATCTAGATTAGCAGAGTAAAAAGACCGTAATTTAAACGTTAAGATCGACGCAAGTGTACCTATGTATGGCCAAGGAATTGCGAAGCATTTGAATGAAATAATCATAAATGATGATGGATTTTTATCTAATAGGACAATAGAATTTAACCTCCCTGGCGAAGAATAATCATTCTTCCTTTGTACCTCATTTCTAGCTTAAGGGTGTAAATTATAATATATGAATGCGCTTAAAGTATATATCCGGGAATAATACCGTCATAATCATAAAAAATCTTCTTTCTTTTGATGAGATAATTAGTAGAGATAATCCACGTCTACCATTCTTCATACAGAGAATTTCTAAATCAAATGACTTTATAATTTCAGTTTCAAAATGTGCCTAATTTCAAATATTAAATATTCAAAATATTAAATTTTATATTATCTTTTTTCTTTTTATAGTATTTTCAACATTTCAACCTCTTCTCTGTAATCTTCCATTTCGTAAAAAAATCGTCAGAGGAATTTGAAAATTATTTAAGAGATTGATTTTCAATGAAATGTGAGGATAGAAATATTAAAAGTATTATGGACTTGCAAGGTCCACAGCTAGAATAATCCTAGTTGTGAATACGGAAATACGGGATCTTTTTAAACTGTACCTGTAGTTGTAGTTCAGATCGATTTTTAAAAATCAAGAAAGCGGGTTTCAACAATTTTATTATACTTATCGATACCTGTATTCTACTCGGCACTCTGCCCTGATGATAATTTTATATTACATACGATTTTCGTGTGCGAGTTTATCGTATTGCGATTTTTGATGTATTTCTTTCTAGAAGTATGCATTCCGAATGAACTCACCGTCAAGTGCAATGTTTCTGTTTTGCTTTTAATTAAATGTTGAAGGTTGTCGCGCAATCAACGGAGGCGAAAATCTAATTTTCTACATCAATTTCTCTCCCAGCGTTAAATTTATCTCACTTTCTCGAGATTTTAGTTTAATGAGACGTAATTCTTTGTAGAAAATGAATTATGAAAAAAGGACATGCTAAATATAAAAGGTAATGATAAAGATCGTCTTCAAAAAGATAATAAGAATTTTATTACCATCATTTTTTAAAATACTCATTGTATTTTTCTTAAAATCATATAATGTCGAGTCACCACCTTAGAAATTAATTCACTACATGAAAAGTTCAACTTCCATTTGCAATTTCAATCCAAATACGAAATGTCGTGTCATGACCTCATTCATCAATCTTTTTACCCCAAGTTTCTATGTCACTGGTCTAATGGGAACCCTCACTTTCATAATCCGCCTCTCCATCCTTATTTGGCCAACAAGGCACGACCCTAAAGATTTTGCTGATACTCTACTTCGGCCAGATTCTCAGATTAATCAATACACTTCCATAAAAAATGACTTTGAATAGATGCTTATTTCTTGAATCAAATTTGGATTGCTTGTCAAATCAGAATTAATAATGATGGTTACTTTATTGCATTACTTTATTTACTTTATCTAAAATTATAGATTATTAAAAATTCTATATGGTTAAATTTATCGCGAGATAATTTATAGGTAATTTATTTTAATTCTATAGATTAAAAAATGATTATTATAACTTGGCTACGCTTGAAGCTTCGCTGACATTTGTGGACATTTGTTGTGGATTAGTGTCGGATTAACCGGATGTAAACATCGTGTTCACGACCCAGATCGTGGGATGTTCGTTTGATTAATCAAGAGAGAGAATCAACAAAATCTACCTTATGTCACCAATTTCAGGATCCAGTGGTGTTTTCATATACATATATTGTTAAAGGGAATAGTTTGATTTAAGAGAAGCAATTCTCTTCAAAAGGGATGACATTCATCCCTGTTGAGTTTATAAAATAAAATTTATATTAATAAAATTAAGAACATATACAGGGTGATTATATATTAGAAATGAATAATTTATCTTTGCACTTGTCGGTGATGGAGGGTCCAATTTTATTATACAAATCATATATTGTCATCAATACAATGTTGTTCCTTCAACTTACTTGTGATTCTATTCTTGTAACGCGATTGTTTTTGAAAATTATGATGCGACTGAAATGCAGTGTAATGTGAGAGTAAAAAAAATCACCGGTGATTTGATTATTGTTATGAGAATCACCATTAGTCATTAATCATTGTGGCGGTAAGACCGCTAAATAATAGCGATAAGCGTAGATTATATAGATAATAATTGATTAATTTTAAGCACAAATTTCGTTTTAGCTGTGATCAAAACTGTATGTTTCGAATATGGCTACCGAAGGAATTATAAAAATAAAATAGATTTTGAAATAAGACCAACACATCGTTTGTAGAATGTAATTGCAACAAAATGTAATATTGCAACATGAGCACTGCATCGGTAACTTGCGATTATATATTGTCTATCTCTCGATTATGAATTAGTATATTCTAGGAACTCATTTAAAAAGGGACCTGTATTTTACCTAGTTTCTGTGAACTGATTCTGATATTTTTATATTCCGATATTACAGTGACATATATTTTATAGAATTTATTTTATTTTATAGTATTTTGTCTTCTTTGTTCGGTCTATCCTGCGTAAAATAGTTTCACTTTTGCAGTGAAAATAATTAATTTACAATTTTCATTCCATGTACTGTATACTGTATACTCTTTGAAAAAGGTGTCAGGAAAGATTGCTTTATTCTATATGTACATACAAAAGGAAAAGACGATGAAATAAAAATTGCAATTCTAAAACGACACTTGTTTTTCTTATTGAAAAAATATGTATAGAAATGTTGGTTTTCAATGATCCTATATAACGTAATCTTCAGTTTTTTTTTATATTTTAATTTCAACACTGTTAAACTTGTATGAAATATAATATACATGAAAATGGCTTCATACACATTTTAATGAAATTTCATATACATTTTATATGAAAAGCTATATAAGTTTGTATATTAACGTTAATAAATGCACATTAAAAATAATGTACGTGTATTAACTTTAATGCATAATAATTATAATAAATTACTTTTATAATAAATTATTAAATTTCATACAGATTTTTAGTGTACATTAAATTATTATTAGTATGAGTTATAATAGAAAATAAAATGATCTTCATAATGAAGTACGTTTCAAAAATAATTGAACACAAAATATATAAGCGAAATATAATCTCTTTTCACAATAGTGATCGAATGGATGTTTATTGTTTTCCACTTAAAATACTTTGCTTTCACCATAAATATTCGTATGTTTTATCATACAATAAATTACAAGCCAACCAATAATTGTAGAGATTGTAGTATCATTCTGGACATTAATCGGAAATCATAAACATGTTCGATTAACTCCATATGAATGATTGTACTAGTATGCAATTAATCGGAACTCCCGTATAAAATGTTACGATCAACAATCGCTTTAAACTCGTTTGACATTGTTTTGTACCGATTATTGTGAATGTGCAATATGTCGAACTCTAAAGTCATTATTATTTTATTCATCATATATTTATCCATAGTGAAGGCCAGATTTTTTGATAATAAAAATAAAAGAGAAGTTTTTCCAGTCGACACCGTCAATAATAAAAGATTAAGCAGTTCAAGTAACGAAACATTATTGCAATTAAAATCTACGTCTAGATTAGTCAGATCCCAAAAATGTAATTCAGTTGAGAAAGAATATTGTGTTGTGTCTGTTATGGAAAAGATAAAAAATATGATTTTGCAATGCACATGTACTTCTAACGAAAGCACGCTACGAGTTTCTAGAAGCAGTCGATTTAAAAAAAATTGTTTAACGAGTGAAATTATAAAATCAAAATGCAGATTGCCGTCAGCAGTAAATGTTATGCTTAGCATTATAATTGGAACTTTACTCTCTCTATACCAACAACAAGAACAACAACAACCACCGTAAGTTTAAAAATTTAAATTATTACATTTCCCTTAAAAATTTTCCAATTATAACTACAAATTAATTTCAGAGAAGCTGAACCCACCATTGACCTCGACTTGATGTAATAGATATTGTTCTACTCGACATTTGATACTGGATGATAAAGGTTTTAATTAATAAAGACATTATTAAATTTTGTAGGATCTAAAACAAATAAAACAAACTAATCTGAATGAAATACGTTTATGTTACATGTTACATAAATTGTGAAGTAATAATAATAAATAATAATAATTTTAAGTCATTACTCGCTCTCTAGGTTTGGATTTTCAGTTCTCGTGTGCCACACATAAACCTAAAAAGAAAAGTCGAATGAATTCATACATTTTCATTGAAATTCGCAATAAATCATAGTTAAATATATATATTTTATAAAATAAGTCATTTGTATACTTCTGAACAAAAATTTGCCAACGGTTCCAGGTCGTCTCTCGTAACCATCTGTCTTAGAATTTCACTTTCCTGATATCCACCCGGGACATCATATGAAAACCAAGCATTCTTTTTTTCAAGAACCAGTTGCAGATTTATTGCAAATCCAGCCATGTCAATTGGAAATGGCCTCTCTGGTTTCCAAGCTGAATTGAAACCCACGACTTTCTTCGTAGCCTTATCACAAATTGGTGACTCGACCCTTAAACCACCGACTAGACCAACAGGCCACACACCTACTTTTTTTATCTTAATCATCTGTAAGACATTAAATATAATAAAATTCAGATAACTTTCAATTTCAATATTTTGAACTTGCATTACACTGAGAAAAAAATACTCGGAAATCAATAAATATACTTTTGAATCAATAAATCTCTTCCAATAGCAGATATTTTATTGATTGAAACGAATTTTTAATGAAACAATAGTAATATTATACATTTTAAAGTATATACATTTGAGTCAATAAAATATCTGCTTTTGGAAGAGATTTATTGATTCAAAAGTATATTTATTGATTTCCGAGTATTTTTTTCACAGTGTAATAATGATTATTTAAATGAAGCAAGAACAAAACTTACTTCTGAGAAAAGCTGAAGAGAGTAAGTATTGTCATCATCAGCGAAGAAAACAACCCCTTTATGAGTATAATTCAAATTCTCCCTAATCCATCGAAGACCAGCGTTGCGCTGTTCTACTCCACGAGGTGTTTCCCAAAATTTCAAAAGCTTATATTTAAAAGGTGTAGGCATGCTTAAATGTGTATAAGACAGTAAACTTGTAGCAAGAAAATTCGCTACTAAGCTCGACTTTTTAGTAGAATCTTCTACAATAATCCAATGTAATTTGGGTACTAGTAGAAAAATTTGCTTCAGACGAGTTAGTTCTGCTTTTTGAACCGGCCTCAGATACGTCGGAGTTATGACATATATTGTTGGCTTCTCCTTCCAAATTGTCTCTAAAAATGCGCTTGCAATATCTAAACATGCAGAGTAACCGATACTTTGATTTGAGAGTAACAAATTTAAATTGTACAACTTTAGTCTCGTAATGTCGACAAAAGATTGTTCGTTTAATGTCGGCTGTTCGCAACATTGTTCATCTGAAATTGGCAATGTAATTTCTATCAATTTAGAATTTTAATATTCTACGAAACCATGGTTATTATGCATAATCAATTATCTGTATAGAGAAAAATCTCACCCTTGTAATAAGTTAAAAGAAGCAGAATTAAGTTAACCATCAGAAGAAACATAAATGATTGAAGACAGCAAAAGTTTCTTCGAAAGTTATTCATATTTATTTCTATCTCTCTTCTTCAGAGTTTTGCTCTAAAAATTTTATAAGTTAATAGAACACAATTTGGAGTACAGTATGATTCATGTATGCCTCCCTGGCGAAGGCTTCGGATAGAAAATTTCCTACCCGAATTAATTCGAGCTAATGCGAAGTCTCTTTCCGAGCGAATCAGTTTCATTCCGAGTCAATCTGAAGTTCACATGATTCCTATCCGTATGAATCCGAGCCAATCCGAAGTTTGAAGGAAGATTCCTCTCCGGAATGGTTAGGATTCATTCGGATTGGAAAGTTTCTTCGGAATGGTTCGGTTTCATTCGGATTCGCTCGGATATAGATTTCACATTGGCTCGGATGACTTCGGATTGGCTCAGATTGGAATCTTATCCGAAGCTTTCGCCAGAGCTTCCTCGTGGGCGTATCAACCCAACCCTGATTTCTATTATTTAAATCTAATGGAAACCAGGGTTGGGTTGACATGTTTGGCGGAAAGGCATATACATGAATCTTACTGTATATTAGTATTAATTAGAACTAACCTAAGTACAAGATAAACTTCGTCTAAAATGTTGCTTACATTTGACCGCATTTGATAGAAATCTTACCTCGTAAATTCATTAAATTGCTGGTAATAAATCAATTATAGTATAATGTATAGGTATAGCTACAAATCTACGCAGTATATATGATCTACCTTTAAATGTCAACTAATATCCAGGAGTAAAGAGGACGCAATTGATGATCTAAAACTTTATACTTCAGATTGCTGAGTCCATCTGTATCGAATCTTCGGATTCCATCTTCAAGATTTAAAAATCGTGTTGTACTTGGCGATTCCTGCTGATGACGAAGCATGTAATATCTAGCTATATCCGGTCCAAATCTTGTAATCTGCCAAAATTTAACTATAAAAGGCTACAAATTTATTTATACAGCTTTTGACATACTTTTGGAACTATAACTTTGGAAATAATTAGGTATGTAGAAGATATACATACCATAAATCCTCTGTTCTTCAGTCTTCGATAGAAATCATCATCTTCTCCGCCCCAGCCGTAGAAGACATTTGAAAATCCATTAACCCTCTCAAATTGACTTTTGGTCAAAGCATTCACACCACCAAAGAATTCCTTATACAGTAGATTATATCTATGAGTATTAATACTAGAACTCATGTGCCGAGGCATTTTTGTGCATGCATAAACATTGGCCAGGTTTTGAGGAATCAGATCGATATCGTGAAAAATGAAGCATGGGAAATCTTTGATTTTCGTAGCCTCGGCATATCCAACATTGAACAATTTTGCTCTGTTGAACTCCCGCTCGGGACTTTGTTCTATCACAAATATTCTGTAGTCTAGGTTCTGCGATTGAAGAAATGGATGCATGTAACTTATAAAAATGGAAAGTTGAGATTTTCGATTCCGATAAGGCACAATAATTGCTATAGAGAATAGAGGATGACAATTTAAGGGTTTCCATTGACCTCCTCTTGTGATTCCCAATCTTCTCGATAAATCAGTCGAATTTTCGCGGCGATATTCTTCAGGGTAAAATAACTCTGAGGGTTGACGAAGAATTGCACAAGAATTTTCACGCAATGGGTAAAACTTCTCGAGTTCATTGTAAATATCCTTTGTTTGTATGAAACTATAATGAACGGCAAAACGACTAGGATGTATGCAATAAAACAGTACTGGAATTGTAAATAAAGTAAATGATAAATATTGAGCATAGCCGTAAAGAAAATTTGCGAGCTTCTTCACAACTCGCATATTTTTACAACTACGCTAATCTTTGCTCTTTCTGGACTAATAGATTCACGATTAATAGATTTCACATTGGCAATTGATTTTTGTTACATCGCTTTGGAAATCGATAGTGATCCATCATCATAAATGACTGTTGAACAAATTTTATAGACATTCATAGTTCAAAACTGTTTTATGTGATATTGAAAAGTTTCTTTCTTCTCTCTAGCAGATAACGTGAAAGTTGGTTTGTTGGAAAATTTGTTGAAATATCTATTTTATCAACAATCAACTTCCTCGGATATCAGCTATCATAGAAATTTCCTGAAAGCTTTAAAATAAAAAAAGCTTAAAATTGCCTTAGTGCGACACCTTGTAGGAAAATGCTGTCGCAGTCGATAGGCGAGGAAATTAATTGTCGATAAAATAGACATCAGTTGAATTTTCTTTATTCTATAGAATTCATTCAAATTCAGTGCAAATTACATGTATGTGATTAAAAGTGCATGAAGATTAATATTATAGGTTTAATTGTCATTAGTGAGAATTCACTGGAAATCAATATAAAATTACACTTATGGTTACAATAATCTTCAACGTTTTTACAGTAGAAGAGATTATAGTGGAAGTTTAAGATATCACTGAAATTTCAGTAATTTTAAAATAAAAAAAAGTTAAAAATGAGTATAATTTTCAGAAAATTCAGTGGTGGAAAAGATAAATAAGAAAAGAATAGGAAAAATGTCTATCTGGCACATTTTCTTAGCTAGGTTCATAATGACGGCGCTAACATTCCCAAAATAAATATATTCCCGTTCGTTGACTTGTTCACTTCGAGGTTCACTTCCCTAATCTCTTCGTCTTATATATAAATTTCTCCGTGACGTAATTCTAGGTCTATGAATTTGATTGTAAAATGTATCACGACGAATTTCAAGCGACGTGATTAATTTCGCTATAGATATACGTAAGAAGAATGCATCTTATTATACTTTACACATTTGCATCTTTCCCACACATTTACTTCCAAGGTTGATTGTCTGTTTCAAGAAAATTCTTTCCATCACAAATAAATATAAATTCATCCATATAAATAATCATAAAAAAATTATAAAGTATCTTGAACAAGATACATTTTATAATTTCCGGATATCTAATTATCGCGAAAAACATAAAACAGCAGGAAAGAGATCATAACCGATTCAAAAATTGAATAGATATAAGAATACACTTCTCTCGTTATTTAATCTTCTCTTGCTTATTTTTTAAGTTCCAATTTTTGCCTGAAACTATACAGAATTTATAATTTTCTTTCCACTTGATTTTGTTGAGAATGAGCTCATCAGAAGGAGAAATAATTGATCGTGGCGCCTTGCCATAATTATACAGGCTAACGCTTACAGGAGCACCAATTGCAAAACAATAAAATTCTAGTTTCCTCAATCGATTTTAAGAATAGAGACATTTAATGGGGATGTCGAGACACCTGTTCTGAAATCATTTTAATTGTGACAAGTACAGTCAAAGACATGTATGCCTTCACATCTTTATATTCCCATCTCACTCCCTCAAATTTGAAATAAACGAGAGGTAGTGACAGACATGTGTTAATGTCTTTGACTGTACATACATGAAAATCTAAAATTACCCAAAATCCTCTCAACTCTACAGAATCTGATCTCACTATTTTAACTGAAAATCTTCTAGTTTTATAGCAAACTCACTTATTTTCACTTAATTACATGCCAAATTTATGCATGCGAATCAGTGACAATTCAGAATAATTAGTTAAATTTCACAAGGAAACAATCTTGCTTATATCTTAAATAATTCAAGAATTCCCGCTTTTACATCCCTCTACTATTAATTATTTATCATTACCATTTAGACTACCGCCCCTTAATTATACTCTTTACAGTCACGCCTTTTTGACTCGCCCACCTTATTTGCCCAATTTCGTTAATATATTTTAACCACGCCCACTTTCCTTGATTTTTATTTTAATAAATAGAAATAAAACAAATAAATTTGTTAAAATTCTAGTTTGGAAACAAAGATATTGAATGAAATAAATTGATTGCGAAAGAAATATTCTTCTATTTTAAAAATACAGTAACCCTAAAGCTAAATATTAAATTATACAAAAAATACAATGATTTATAATTCAATTTCAGAATTATAATCGAGATGTCTATAATATTATATCAAATAAGAATTTAAAAAATCGTTTCCTTCATCCCTAGGAGCCCGAGCGAGGCAGCAAACACTGAATCTCTTAAAACACACCCCAAACCCTAGGGGATGATTTCCACTATAGTCACTGAGATCTACAACCCCTAGTAACATTTCCGTGCACATCAGTGTCGGACCTGGAGGGATTTCTCTGTTGGCAGTTGCCCCAAGATGGCGGACTCGGCTGGCATGCGACGGGCACGAGCAGAAAAGTGCAAAAATTGCGAGTACACCCGAATTCTGTGTTAAACCACTCGTGTCCGCGGTGACTGAAGACGGAGACAGTCTCGTGGAAGCGGAAGACTCACTTGTACTTAAAAGGTAACTTAACAAAATTCTCCTTCCCTCCTGTCCCTTCCTAAGCCGCGCCTATGCTCCTATGTTGCACGCACGATAGGCTTGTCGCATCTCAACTTTCTCCCTTTTTTCTTTTTCCCTTCCATCACATTTTTCTCGTCTCCAAATTAATTATCATCGATTTTCAAAGACTCGAAGCTCCCTTCAAGCTCGTCTCTGTCACCAAACTCAGCTTTTTTTCACTGTCGTTTTTCTCCCTCTCTGGCAAATGTACAAAAGCCGAAAGTCTAGCAGAAATCTGTCTGCTAGAGATGCCCGGATTTCATCTCGAATAAGGAAAAAAAAAATTTTAATATGATAAAATAAAAAAAAAAAGGTGAAAAATTGAAAGTAGTGTTGGGATCGTTTCGTAGTAAAGATGAGCACGGACGTATCCACGTTCTCAATGGTCGCTAGCACTTGGTTAATTCAATAATTTTATTAACTCGTCGATATTCATCCATGTCACATGCGGCATCTGTGCATTACTCCTTATACCAGATTTCCTGCTCTGCTAGCCTGTCGGGCCTTTTACGGGTTTCCAGGGGCCTTAACGATTAGGGCTGGCCCCGAAAAGCGAAAAAGATTTAATCTGCTTAGACTAATTTATTGATTTCTTTTGTAATCTTTTCTAAAAAAATGAGAACGTGTAAATATTCAAAACGTGGAGTCTGTACGTGGACAATAACATTTTCAATTGTTTTTCAAGTGAAAAAGAAATTTAGAATTGAGGATAACCAGAAATTGTAGATGCATTTGTCATGACAAATGAATCTACAATTTCTGGGAATAATTTAATGCAGTTGTCAATTCTGATTGTAATTAAAAATTCTAATCATTGCTATTAAACCCAAAAATCGTGGATTGTCTGTAATTAATCTTTATCTATATTAGATATTAAAATCTCGAAAAAAATAGTGGTTAATTGACAAATCTTTATAAACAAATCTTTATCTTGAATAATATTTACTGTGGAATTGTGGTTGAAATTTTAAATACCGATTTTCATGTGTTAATGCAATTTCGCAATATTATTTATATTGCAATTAATAATGAGAATTTGTGCAATGTTGAATCTGGAAAATTTCAATTGAAACTACAAGTTTCCGAATGTTTTCATTCATACCGACAGTGGTAAATGGATAATCTTGGTTCTTTCCTTATGGCGCTGCGAAATCGATGTGGGGAGTAAAAAAAGAGGGTGTGTATGCACATGGACAATGACATACCATGCATGAATTCTCAAGTGAAAGCAGGAGAGAAAACGGGAAATGTGAAACTGTGAAAGAATGAGAGGGAAAGAGAAATGAGAGGGAAGAGGAATGAGACTCATGCATTTGCCATTCCTCTTCCAGATTTCTTTCATTTTATTGTTTCGGGATTTTCTTTGGATCTTGGAAAATAGTCGAGACCCCAAAACCCTCTATGCAAAATCGATAAAATCTTGCTTCCTTTTTCGACGCCAAAGAGAAGAGTCACTTTGTAGTCGCGGTAGGTTTATCCCGCAAAGATTGACTTAAAGCTGATGCCCCCTTCTCTCCTGATATAAAACTTCATATTGCAGTCTGTTATCAATAAACAAGACAAATTTCACTAAACTAAAATCCTTCATAAAATTCTAAACTAAAATCCTTCATAAAATCCTAAATTAATCCTTCGTAAAATCCTTGTAGAATCACAAACCAAGAAGATTATTCCTCACTCGAAGAGACAAATAATATTAATGATAAATATAATAAGAAAACTAAATACTTAACAAAAGGGACAATAATTGACAGTAGGTTTTTGGCTTTTTCTCTGATAGGGAATAGTGACCTATATCACGCAAATTCAGTTTTGCGAGCGGGGTGAAATAATTCAATTCAATACCAGAAAGAGAATGGAGAGCCATCCCCCCGTGACTGATATCAGATCTCAAATCATTTAATTAAACCGAAAAATCTATAGTCTCTGAGTTCAGTGTCCTTGAAAAATTCTTAATTAATATTAATTTGTTCGTTTCTGACATCATTTAAAATTTATATGAAAAGAAATAAAATATAAATCTATTTCTTGAAAAATGATAAACTTAACTTAACACTATAAATTTTAAATGATGCCTGAAACAAACAAATTAATAATTAAGGTTTAATTAAGGAATTATTGACAATAGATTTTCTCGTTCCAAAACAATACATTATTTTAATTAAAACTACTATTTGAATTCAAAATTGTAACAATACAAAATGAATTCAACACAAAATGTATAATAAAGTCATTCGCTACATATCACCACTGTATGTGTAATGCTTCTTAATAAATGCAAATTTCAGAGGATCAACTAACGAAATACCTTCTGCAAATACAGAAATTGTTGCTGTGCTGAAATTTTTCCTTCATTCTCGAATTTACCAAGAATTCTACATTGATTGCGTTTTAAATTAAATGATTTTAGACTGAAACATTCATAATGGTTTCGTATCAAATTTCAATCGTTCAGAGAAGAACTGCGATATATGTACATATAAGAAACTGTAATACAAAACGAGACCATTCAAAATATAATGTACTTTTTAATTGAATTTTTCAAAATTGTCGATTCTGCAGGCAGCGAATAATTAGCTAATTAAGGGACTTGATGCAATAACATAAAATTTTCTCGTGCAGAAACGAAGTCCCTTGGGGGGTTCCAAAAAATTTTCTGCATTTTAATTTTTAAACGATATGTGTGATGATGTATAGTGTAATGATATATATATATATATATATATATATATATATTATGGGAAATTTTATCTTTATAATTTTATCTATCTTTTGTTCCATCTAAAAGTAAAAATAGGCATTGCAATTTTCTTTTACATTATTTTCACTGTAAATGAATCAATTTTAACTCAGTTTCTAATATAAAATGCAATTGATATAAAAATTTATTTATTTGATCATTCAGAACTTCAACCACGTCATCTTTTTTTGTCCTCTAGACAAAAAATTTTGTAGTTTTTAAATTATCATCAAATTAAAGCTAATGACAAAGCTTCTTGAAAAAATTGTACTAAATTAATTTTATTATTGTTGATCAGCTCTTTATTTCTGACGCAATTGTTAAAAATCAATTGAATTCATAATTATTTTACATTTTAGATAATTATCCATTTCGAAAAAAAAGAATTATTTTCTTGGATTTATTCTTTATTCACGAAGTTTTTGTTTATAATACGAGAATAAATAAACATTTAAGTGAATTTTTATGGTAAGTTACAAAACGCGCTTGATTTTTTTACAATTTTTAATACATTCGATACTTCATTAATCGGAGATTAAATTCTATAGTTCGTGTGATAAACAAAAACTTAGATACTATAACGAAGGATAATGCAACGCAATAAACTATGTAACTTTGTTTCTTCCAAATGAATAATTATCTATAATTTAAATGTATTTAATCATAAATTCAATTGAATTTGTGAAGACTGCGGCATTAAAATCATAAAGCTGATCAATATTAACAAGACGAAATCCCTTTGTAAATCTGTTAGTACCATTGTGCACGTAATACTCGTATTATTACGTGTAGAATATTTCTCCGATATTATTTCTTTGACATTGACCCAATATTAAAAGAGTATGAGAATTTTCAGTTTTTCAACCATCTTTTTATGGATTTATCTTTTATAAGTAGATCAGAATTCTCTAAACTTGAATCAGTTAAATTTAACTAATTACCAGTCAAATTCCACTGATTTGCTGTGACTCTTTTCTTACGATATTAATCAGTGAAAAATCTACTAGAAATCAGTGAACATTCACTGAAATTTTGAGTAGTTTAGTGACGATTACTGAAAATTTCAGTGACTTTTGACTGATTCTCAGTGAATTTTCACTGATTAAAATCGTGAGAAAAGAGACACTGAAAATCAGTGGAATTGGGCTGATTCAGTTTTAGAGAGAACAAAAATATTAATTTGTTTGTTTCAGGCATCATTTAAAATTTATAGTGTTAAGTTAAGTTTATCATTTTTCAAGAAATAGATTTATATTTTATTTCTTTTCATATAAATTTTAAATGATGTCAGAAACAAACAAATTAATATTTTTCATTCTGATTTTAACTGTCGTCTATGTAAACATCAAATTTTTTTAATTCATATTCATAATATTAACAAAATTTACGAAGTGACCCTAGTTCTTTCTGAAAATGATTTTGATTATATGATGTGATATTTAATAGCGACTCATTCTTTAATAAAATTTTATTTGCCACGCTACTCAAAAAGTTTTTAGGTATCTATGGAAATAAAATTTCCGTCAAAACTTTTCTGAATGTGTGCCAAACTGCACATAATTCTTTCAATTCAAGTTTTAAAAAATCTTGTCCTTTAGAAAAAGTTGTGTTTCTTTTCAAAATATAGAATGCTTTTAAGAATTTTAGATGTTAAATCCAAAATTATATAATAGATGAATTTATTTAATTTATTGACTGCTTTAATTTTATTTCTTCCTACGATTTGTTGCAAATTTAAACAATTTTTTTATTTTGAAGACCCTTAGCTTTAAGTAATAAGTAATTGCAAGTTCGCCGTATCTCAGTAAGAAGCTAAACTCGTTTGCTTTATCTAAGGAAGACTTCTATTAGTATATCTAGTGGAAATACGGAAAGTGGCCATTGAAGTAGAACTACGTAGAAAGTGGCAAATTCAAGGACTGATTTGATTTTAAAAAAAACTCTTCCACTGACTCAAAGAAGGTAAAATAATTCCCAATATTCTCTGGAAGAACTATTTCGCATTTTTTTTTTGCGATTTGCAATAATTGGAAGACGTAATAAATATTTTCCTGATCCTTCAAAAGTGTCATCACAAAGACCATAATTACCACTGATTCCAGCATTTCACTACTAATTCTCAACATTCTGATCCACCCAAACAATAAAACAAGAGTTCAGTCACGTTATATGAAGTTCGTGACACTCTCTAATTTATTATTGCTCTTACAATTATTTCCGTTCATTCTGCTGCAATTTTCTCTAAAGTAGTATAATAATTCTTTCCGGTTAGCAGAGAGTCTGATAGTTCATTATACTGATGGTAGAAGCGTGAGGTTCACCAAGAAGTTAAAATCATTCTTGGTAAAAATATTGTTCATTCTTTGATTGAGTTATTTAATTTAGTTTTAAATTTAATTTACCAGATGTCCATGATTCACATGGGAATCAAATTAATTAGCAAATTCCACATATATGTTCCACTTTAACATTTTTTCAAGCACTGCAGCTTGTTATATTGATTTAATAAAGAGTAGGCAATGCTGCATCTCATTAAATAGTGTGACGTCAAAACATATGTACACTATTCGCACTTTCAGAAATTTGTCATTTACAAAGAAGGTACATACGATTTATACAAAACATGTTTATAGTGAGACGATACTATGGAAAAGATGCGGCGTTGATTTACGTTTTTATGAAAATTGTTCGATAATTCTCAGAAAATGCACTTGGGAAAAATTTAAGAACGTTAAAAACATATTGTTCTATCATAAAACAGTTTCGCAAATGAAATGAGGAGATATCTTAAAATAAAACTAAAAACTTAAGAATAATAATAAACCTTTCAGTAACCCTCGTAAAGATTTTCTATTTTCTGTGTGGGAAAATGTATAAGAATTCTTGGAATTTGAAAAAATATATTCTATTCTAGTAGCTTGATTAGTTATACAGGTTTGTTATAGACCTTGTCCTTCATTCTATTGCGTTGGAGCCTTTCAATGGAGAAGTCATTCACCCTTCTAATGCAAGCGGTTATCTATGTCTATAAATGTGAATACAGTCATTCTTTTTTCACTTTCCACATTTTTATGTCTCTACCCTGAAATTTCCTTTATATCTTTTTAAATAAGTAAAATCTTTTTCTTTGCATTTTTTAAAATATATAAATAGAAAGACAGAAATATTAATAATCGCATCATCGTGACTCTACATTGTATAATATTTATTCATAAATCATAATTTTATATTTGTATGGAGGTCGTGAGATATTGTAATATTTATCAGTGCCATTTGCCGTACAGTTCGTGGTAGTTAATTTTTTAGTTTTTTACTCTTTTTCTAAGATAGTTCATTTGTATTTGCAAAAAACTGATTTGGAAAAATCTGGAAAGCCATGGAATTTTTTAATTTGAATCAATCTCTTGATTAAATAATCCAGGTAATATGTAAATACTTTTGAAGCTATGAACTCGCTGTAATAAAAAGTTGACTTTAAAGTATGAAAGTAAAAAAAAAAAGAATGAATGTGTAATCCTGTCGCTCAGAATACCGCTGGTGGGGCCTCATGTCATCCTATTGAGCAGATATAAGGTATCGTGACGGGCCCACTACTATCAGTCGCGCGTTCTTTCAAACCCCGAGTGCACCGTGCCGATAAAATTTTTCTCTGATTATGTGATAAACACATTTTTCTAGTTCTATCAGTTTTAACGGAATTTTCTTCAGTTGAGTTCAGTGATATAAATATACTCAAAGTGAATCTATGGAAACAATGATCATGAATCTTACAGTTTTTACAGGTAAAACTTTTATGAGAAAAATATAATATCTATTTTTATTTTTTAAAAAAGAGCAGACGAAAAGATTAATATTCAGAATAATAATATAAAGAAAATAGATGACATTAGCCTCGTAAAAATTTCACTCAGAAAAAAGTCTGTTTGAATTTTAAATTTGAATATTAAATTTTTCATTCAAAGAAATTTTTTTTACTTTTTTTTTTACACAAGTGTAAAATGAGGACGAATTATATTTTTGGACAATTTGGTGATTTAAGAGTTGATGAATCAGTTCCTGATTGAATTTCAAGCTGAGAAAATATCTCTTGAGCTAAAACGAATTAGAGAAGAAATGTGAACAATTCATTCATCATTTATTCATATTATTAAGATGAATTGAAAATAGGTTCTTCCTGGGTCAATGGGACAATTTTGAATCATTCATTCAAGTCTAGAGTGTTTAAGAAACATATGAGTAACGCTTGAAAAATCGGAGAGAGAATATTGGCAATGTATGTATGTGTAACACCAAACTGTTACTGTCGTTTCTAGCGGTACTTTACTCGTCTTACTTTGCCATCGAATTCCTACTCCTCGCTCTTGAATTTCACTTAAGAGATAATTAAAATTCTTAATTTATACAATATAAACCTTCGTGTTGAATAAAAACTAGGCACCAAGAATTTATCTAAATAGAAAATTTATTTCTTCCCCTTTTTATTTAGATTTGAAGAATTGAATTGAATTTCGTTTCAGAAGAGTAAATTTAGTTTAGTCAACTTTACGCAGATAATAAATATTTTTTACTGAAACTAAGCAACGGAGGAAAATCGCCTAGTTTTATCGAAAAATATTTTTTATTACAATCGTAAAGTTGACGCAATGTTTAGTTATTCAAAAATAGAAGCAACTTCATATATTTTTATGGTTTTTTTTTCGTCAAAATTTAATATAAAACCACGCTTTGAATTGTGAGAATGGGCTAAAATAAACGAGAGTAACTAGAGCAAACATCGAAAAAGCAATACCGATGCGTTACAGTTAATACAGAAGCTTTATTTTGCCTGCAATATCCAAACCACGAACTCACATATTAATAAAAAAAAACTCTCTTATTTTCCGAAAGGAGGTAAAATTGATATTTATTTTCCATATTAGTAAAAGCAATTTTTAATCAGTACTAAGTTTTCTTTATTACTTAACAAAAAAAAAATTTTAATTTTCTCCTGATTTTCCGAATTTTTATTTCCTAAAGTCCAAGCAATTAGATATGTTTGAAAGTTTTAAAACTCGATGTTTCAGGTACGATTTTGTCGATATTTAATCAAAACATTAAATGGACCTTAATTGTCAAGACTGGTGAAAATTTAATCGATATTCGATTCAGGCATTTGAAAGTTCTAGCTGGCTAGCTTTTCACATGTCAGCCCGACGCTCCGACGAATTTAGATTTAGATGCACTCTGGAATTTACATAATGTGGCAGTGCTAAAGTTTCCACCTCTATTTTGCACTTCTGCTTTACTTTTCCATTTTCCATTACAATCAGAAGTTAAATCATAGTTTATATGCCTTAATTAAAAAAAAATATTCCCATGCATTCAAAATTAAATCCCACTAAGTGAAAACTCTTATTTTTGATAAAGAATTACATTTTTGTCATTTTAATTCACCCAAAATAGGAAGTTAATAATTGCAAATTACCGAAATGATGACTACTTGCGTCATATTTGTGTTCTCTGCGTTCGACTAATCGATTATCGATACTAACGTTTCAGAGAAAGCAACATTAAGATAATGGTCCATTACTTAATGAGTGATTTGTTTCTCCAGACGAACTTCTCTTGCCAAGATAATTAGTGCAGATTGTAGGCTATACTTTTTAAGAAATGAATTTTAATGCAAAGATTGCATAATCTTTCTCATAATGTAATCCTAAAATTAACAAATTGTGGAACATAAAATTCTCGACACTGTAAAACTCCCGACATTATAAAATCACCGACAATAATATTGGCAAATTTTCTGTTGGGAATTTTCTACTATCGAAAATTTGCCAACGTCGGTTATTTTACAATGTTGGTGCTTTTATTTTTCGGCAATTAATTTCTTTAATTAATAATTTAATTAATAATCTAATTAATAATGTCGGGAATTTTATTTTTCGTGATTTTTCAATCGTCCTAAATTACATGTATTACATACATTAAAATAAGAGTTGATACTAAATCAATATATATTTCAAAATCCTCAACATTCATAAGTAGTAAAGAAGAATGAAAGGTTTCTCGTTTTCCAGGAACTTTTGAAACGACTACTTATGAATAACCGTGCGTATGGATTTGCAAAACGGTTCTCAAGAGAGAAACTAAATGATGCCGATGTCAGCGTTATAGCACGTTTTGTGAGTCACACAATTCTTCGTTAGACGTGTATGTAGTATATGCATGATTGTGCGAGTACTGCAAGTCCATTCAGCATACAATATCGAGATTTGGAAGTCGGTAGTCGATTGACACACTTTGCCTTTTTGGTTTTTGACACACCGGTATTTCATTCTATGTACACAACGTTAACCCTGTTACATTCTTCCTGATTAAATTTGCGGATGCCCAAACCAGTTTAAACCACATGAAAATGGTTCTGGCATCCGTTCTCAGTTCAAATCTTGACCACTTTAGTATAAACTTTCTTCAAATTTAATAATACATATCATGAAATTAATCATCAACCACCAAAAGCACCTTTGGAATGAGAAACTTTCATATATATGTTATGAATATAATTAATTCTCTCGTGTTGAGCAAGTGGACTTTGTTCGCAATTCTTTCATTCAAAATTTCTTCAAGATTGACGAGATCATTGGAATCAACATCCTTTTCTTCACGATCTATATATATACTCTCTAACTTTCAATTAATAAAATGACTATTATATAATTTGCACACTTCTTTTTAACGGTTTATTGGCGGTTGGTAATTTTATTTGAGGACAAGTGATCAAGGCTGGCATGTTGAAAGTTATGTTTTTTGCTTTCAAAAATTCTAAAAAGTGACAAGTATTGCTTTATGGATCATGTTGAAATATAAAAGTTATTGATGCGTGGTGTTTTGCAAGACTAGCTTAAATGATGCGAATGTTGTATATTATTATGTGTTTTTCTGCTGTCAATATATGAAGAATTTTCTATTTTTGTTACGTCACGTCCGGTGTAGTCTTGATCGTTGAAATTATATATTATTAAGTTGCATGTTTCTAGAGTTGAATATTTTGCAACTGCTCTTTTTAAGCTGATTTATTTCTCGTATTATTATTTCAATAAAATAATTAATATTTCAATAAAATTTCATTCTGTTAGAATTTAATAATAATCATAATCATAATACTAATAATAGTAATAATAATAATAATAATAATGATAATAAAATGATCCACGAAAGTGAATCTAGGTGCGGAGACACACCCTCAATTGTTTTTATCGTATTCACTTTTGTGAAGCGGCAAAACTTGTGAATTGCATTAGTGTTGTTGGAATTGGGCCGAGGTTATCTCCGGATTATTCTAGGGTCCTATTCTACCTTAGTACTGGCTCTTGTAGACAAAACCGAAGTGAAATAGCACCCATCTTGTAAAGCGAGGGCTGTAGGTCGAAAGCAATGAGCTTTTTCGGGTTGGTCGAGTTACATTATAAAATAGAGGAGATAGAGAGAGAGAGAGAGAGAGATAGGGACAAAATGAAAGAAAAAGGAAATAAGGTGAAAACAGGAACAAGATAGAAACAGAAAGTAGAGAGGAAAAAGCAAAAAGCGAACAAAAAAAACAATTCTAAAAAGACGTGATAAGAAAATGGAATAAGCTTAATATTGCAAAGTCTCCTTGAATTTACTACTAAAGAAGACCCAGAACAGTTTGTGGTTTAAAAAATATCAAATGAAAGTGAATTCATTTCTTGATTGGACATTGAAAAGACTTTTTGATTATTATAGGATTTTTAAATCCAAAATATCTCCAGAAGGAGATATACTTTGAAGAAGATAAAATATTTTCTTCTAGAAAATGTAGGTGGAAGTCGAAAGAGTTTCTCGTGGAAATAAATTGGATTTTCCCAGTAGTAATTGCTGAAAGTTACTTGATGTTTTTTTCTCTAATAAGAATTATTAAGAAGAAGATTTGTAGCGGGTAATGATGAAGGGGAGAAGATAATGAAGATGCACGGTATCTCATAAAGAATTTTTTGAGAGGGAGCGAGGTGAGGGTGAGAGTGAGAGAGAGAGGAAAAGAAAGAGTGGATGAGACGCACACTCCACGAACTCATCATCGGTGTTCGTTCCGTTTCCATGAACATAACGGTGACGGTTCCTCGGCCTTCCCCCTTCCTTGTCTATGCCTCGATACGGTGGCTTCATGACCGCGAGAGGCCGGGACGCTGACCTAGAATCAGAATCCGTTTCTCGACCATCGCCTCATCTTTTCCCTACACCGATTACGCATTGCTTCCGCGCAAAATCCACTCCTACGTCTGACTTTTCACGCCATACATACTTATTTACATTAAAAAATATAACGCGGATCAAAAAATGTGCAAA
Source organism: Synergus japonicus (assembly GCA_900474275.1). Taxonomy (NCBI): domain Eukaryota; kingdom Metazoa; phylum Arthropoda; class Insecta; order Hymenoptera; family Cynipidae; genus Synergus; species Synergus japonicus. The sequence continues at coordinate 67,521 of UCOH01011399.1, read as the reverse complement.
GAAACCCATTTTGCTAATTTTTCTTCTATTAAATATTTAAGTAAATAATCTATTGAATTAATCAATTAATTACTGTCAAGAAACGTGGCATCTCCCAATAAATGTTCGACCATATAAATGAATATCATGATGTTACACGTGTCGTATTTTTCTACGAATGTATGTATGTATCGGAATAACTTTCTTCCAATCTAAATTCATATTTAGTGATAGGAACCTACACGGGGCGCCATAGAATTTTGTATGGTTTCCCATGAGTAGAGATTGGAATCATAGATGAGGCAGAGTTACAGAATCTTATATGGATTCCCATAGAATTTTCTTTGCATGGATTTTTCTTCTGAACTATAGAATTTTTCTAAATGAAAATATTTTGCACAATCCCCAAGAATACATGTCATTTATGATAAGAGTTTCAACTTTGGTTTCATATTTGAAAATTTCTCTGTGCTAGACTATGATATAGGCATATGGTTCCATATATGGAAACTGAAGTTTCGGTCCACGTGGAATTTAATTAAATTGTACTCAAAGTACGCGGAGGTAGCTTTTACTATGGGGTGACATATACACCTCTAATGTTTATATGCTTTTAACTATTATTCGTTTTACTTGTATCGTAAATGATATTATTTTGCACTCAATTATATAGCGATGCTGAGACTTTAAATAAAAGTATAGAGTGAATTTCTCTATAAAAAAGATAAATAGATTATTTCCGAGTTCAATTTTATTATTCAATTTTAAAAAAGTAGATGTTAAATTTAGAAACTTCTATAAACTTAGCACGGAAATGAACCTCGAATATCTGTAAATAGCAATAAACAGGAATATGTATTTAAAAAAGAAATCGAAACATTTTTAGAGAACAAAAATTATTTTTTCTAGAAAACGATAAAAATCATAAAGTTTCATAAAATTTTTTTGAATCGAAAAAACATCTCACTGTTTTAAAACAAGTTTATTAATAGTTAGTTACGTCCTCGTTGCGTGCAATTATTCCATTACATAAGAGTTATATCCCACATATTATACAGAGTAGAAAAGCATTAACAATGATGAATGGTAAACATTCATGCCTAAATGACTGTTGAATCCAGAAGAACAGTCGACAACTGGGCTTTTCCATCTGCTGCTTACGAATTATAATATCCCAGGAATTATAATGTCTCAGGAATTATAATATACCAAGAATTATAATTCATAGCAATCTAAGACTTGCAAGACGTTAAATTCACATTTCGAGCTTCCCCCATTGTTTTATTAATTTTATCTTATCAAGCTTTTCTCTAAAAGTAGAAACAGGTTCGAGAAAGTTGATTATATTCCAAAAAATCAATTGGTTTATATTTAAAGGCCCATATTTTTAATTACACCTAAATGAAACTGAAAATTTTCATGAGACATAGATGAAAATGATTCATTTTTAATGTTTTTCAATTAGAAAGAAAAGAAAATATCAAGAGTTTCTCATTTAGAGATTGTCTCATTTTGTATTTTACATGGAAAGCTTCAAAATAGGGAAAAGTATCTTACAAGCCTTTCAAGCGAATTTATAATTCATAATGTTCATCATTATTATATTTCTGCGTATAAGGAAATTTTATTTACTCTTCACTCTTGATAATTCAGCTGGAACGCAATCCTTAATGCCTCATCAAATAAGAGTCTCTGAGATAGGTTTCTCATTTTGGAAATAAAACCTTAATTATATATAACTTTGCGATATAAGGAAACTAATACTAAGGCAACTAATAATAAAGAAACTAATTATAGAACCATGACTAAACTAATTATGACTGCCAAGTAATAATACTTCGACAGATAATATAAAATATTTTTGTAATTCTGTTTCAGGAAAGGAGTACTTATTGGTGCGAAATGAGTCTATACGCATCCACGTGTTCGCTTACCAAAACTAGGAAAGGCGACAAACTGAAGGATCTACAAACGCATAACGATTGTCTTCTTCTCTGAGAATACCTTCCAAGGAAAAAAAAGAAGCGCCACGTCTTCTTCATTTCTCCTCGCGGCGACTCTTCCTCGTCTTCTGTAACTTCTGCAAAATTCTGCTACTTCCCTTTATCACCATCTGGTTCCTATTCAGCTTAAATATTTCGACTTACTCCACGCTTCCGAACCACACATAAATAAATCAATCATCAAGGGAAATGGCTACGATGGCTTGCGGAGAATACACATCCGTCAAAGACTTTTATCGAGATCGATCGATCTTCATCACCGGAGGTACCGGGTTCATGGGCAAGGTCCTCGTTGAGAAGCTCCTTAGGTCCTGTCCAGGAATAAAAAATATTTATCTTCTTATGAGGCCGAAAAAAGGACAAAATGTTCAGCAAAGGTTACAGGAACTTCTCAATGCACCTGTAAGTTCCAACATGATTGTTTCCAATTTTTACTTCTTTTTTGCATATCTTGCATAACTTGACTATTTTTGCATATCTTATTATTATCTTGACTGCTTTACAGTTATTCGCAAAGATTCGTCGGGACTCGCCTCACGATCTGCAGAAAATAGTGCCAGTTGCAGGCGATGTTACAGAACCGGAACTCGGGATTTCGGAAGCGGATCAAGATCTCCTCATTCACTGTGTATCAGTTGTATTCCATTCCGCAGCTACTGTGAAATTCGACGAGGCCTTAAAATTGTCCGTCACCATTAACATGCTAGGCACAAAACGTCTTGTCGAACTTTGCCATCGTATGCACAATTTAGAGGTAGGTAGTCATTCTAATTTGGAAACGATTGAAACATGACGAAATCCTTTGAAATAATCAACAACAAATCATTATTTCAGGCTCTCATTCACGTGTCGACGGCTTACTGTAATTGCGATCGAACTGACGTCGAAGAGGAAATTTATCCAGCCCCCTTGGATCCAGAACAAGTAATTTCTTGCACCAAGTGGATGGACGATAAGCTCGTCGAGGAACTGACACCAAAGCTCATTGCGGGAAGGCCAAATACCTACACTTTTACAAAAGCCTTGGCAGAGAGGATGCTTCTACGAGAAAGTGGTACCTTGCCAGTTGCCATTGTTAGACCTTCGATCGTCCTGTCATCGCTCAAGGAACCAGTAGCTGGTTGGGTTGATAACTGGAATGGACCGACAGGAATCATAGCAGCTGCAGGAAAAGGGTTCTTTAGGTATTTTTTCTGGACTACCTTGTTTGCATCTATACATTTGTGAATGATTATTCAATCATATAATACTAATCCAACATAATAATGTTTTCAGAACAATGTTGTGTCATCAAGACAAGGTCGCTGACTTGGTCCCAGTCGACATCGTCATCAATTTGATGATTTGTGCGGCATGGAGAACCGCAACTCATCGCAGCGACAGCATCACGGTCTACAATTGTTGCACCGGTCAGCAAAATCCTATAACTTGGAAAGAATTTGTGAATTTGTCCTTCAAGTATAGTCGAATACATCCAGTGAATGACGCGGTTTGGTATCCGGGAGGTCGTTGCCGAAGTTCCCCTCTCTTGAACCGAATATGCGTTACTTTCCAGCACATGCTGCCCGCTCACTTCCTGGACTTCCTCGCCAGACTTAAGGGTTCGAAACCAATAATGGTACGCGTCCAAGCTAAGCTAGACAAAGCGGCCACATGTTTAGAGTATTTTAGCACGCAACAGTGGAATTTTAAGGACGACAATGTTAGGAGATTGGGTGCACAGCTCAGTCTACAAGATAGAGAAACTTTCATGTTCGACGTCAAGCAGATTGACTGGCCGTCTTATCTGGAACACTACATTCTAGGAATTAGACAGTTTATTCTAAAAGAAAGCCCAGATACACTGCCAGCCGCCCGCTCACATATTACGAGGTGAGAAATTTTCATTTTCCAGGGTGGCCACAAGATTCAGTTTTTGAATTTCCATGACATTTTCATGACTTACCCCTGACTTTCAGACAAATTTCCCTGACAGAAAAGTATTACAAATGCGTGCAAATTTTCAATTATAATATTATTGACATTTTTCAAAAATTTGGTATATCACTTTAAATCATTTGAAATTTAAAATCACTTTACAACATTTAACACTCGTAAAAATCTCTCGAATTTATAACAACTTCTGAAAAGATCTCTTAAAATTCATTGAAATTTCTTGAAATTCCTAGAAACATCATAAAATTCGTAAAAATCTCTTAAAATTTCCTGTAATCCTTCAAAATTCCATAAAACATTTTCAATTATACAATATTTAAAATTGCATGAAATCTTTTACAATTATTTTACAAAATCGTTTACAAATCATAAAAATCAGATGAATTTCTTTAAAATTTCCTAAAGTGCATTAAAATCTTTAAAAAAAACTTGAAATAAAATATCTCACAAAATCTTTTAAAAATCAAAAATGACTAAAAATTTTTTAAAATTCTATGAGGATTATTAAAATTCTCCTTAAAATCATTTTTAAACTGTCGAAATTACTTTTAATTTTTACAAGCTTTTTAAAATCCTTTAGAATTCCACGAAAAACTTTAAAATCCCTTAAAATACGTAAAGATTTTTTTTAATTCTTACAAGTTTCTTAAAATCCTTTATAATTAGACGAAAAAATTGTAAATCCCTTTAAATACGTAAAAAAATTTTTAATCATTTTTTAAAACTATTCAAAGTTCCCTAAAATTTCATAAAATCTTTAGAAAATCCTAAAAATCTCGAATAATATCACTTTAAATATTTTAAAAAATCACTTCACAATATTTAAAATTTACAACAACTTCTGAAAAGATCTCTTAAAATTCATTGAAATTTCTTGAAATTTCTAGAAATATCTTAAAATTCGATAAAATCCCTTCATATTTGTTAATATTTTATGAGATCCTTTCCATTTTCAATAATCTTTTTAAAATTCCTGAAAATCCTTTGAATTCCAATAAAAATTTCAAAATTCTTTAAAATTCATAAAAATCTCTAAAGGATTTTATGGAAGTTTAGGGAATTTAAAAAATTTTAAGGAATATTAGAGAATTTTAAAATCAATTTTAAAATTCTAAATTCTTTAAACATCCTTTCTACAATCCTTTAAAATTCCATAAAAAATTTTCAGAATCTCTTAAAACGCACAAAAATTTCGTTAAACTATTGGAATTGGAAACCTATTGAAATTCCTTAAAACTCGCTGAAATCTTTTAAAATTCCTAAAAACATCTTTAAATATCTTAAAATTCGCCTACAATATTTAAATTACTTGAAATTCCTTAAAATACGTAAATATCTATTAAAGTTCTTGAAAACCTCATAAAATTCCTTAAGCTTCTACAAAATCTTTTATAAATCATAAAAATTTTATAAAATTCTTTAAAATCTCATGAAGAAAATTTAAATTCATTAAAATCACTTTCAAATAATTTTTCATCTCATTTTTATAACTTTTTTAAACAAATTTTAAATAACTAAAAAATTTGTGTAAATCGCTTGAATTCTCCTAAATTCTTCTTAGATCCTTAAAGAAACTCGTAAATTCTTTAGAATACTTACTAAATCCTTAGAATAGTTAAAACATTTTTAAATCGTTTAAAATCTATCGAAATTCCTTGAATTAATTCAATAATTAAAATTATTACTGTAAAATCCTTTAAAATCCCATGAGGAAAATATAAATTCTTTAAAATCACTTTAAAGTAATAAAAATTTCTTAAAAAATTTACACGCCTTTTAAAATCGTTTGAAATTCACGATAATATTTACAATTCCTTAAAATCTCTTAAAATACGTAAAAAAACCTTTATAATATTTGAAAACTTTTCAAAATTCCCTAAAATTCTTTGAATTCCCAAAACTTCCTTTAAAATTATTGTAAATGTCTTGAAATCATTAAAAACCTAGAGAATCTCAGAGAATATCTGGAAATTATTTATAATCCTTCGAAATCTTTGAATACTTTCTAAAATTTGTTAAATAAATTATAAAAGTTATATATTAATACGACAAAGAAAAACATAGATAATATAAATGTCCATTTTTATTTTCCCTAACATTTCCCAGACTTCCCTGACATGTGGCCACTCTGAAATTTCCTCTAATAAGTTATAAGCTTCTCTCAGTTATAACTTAAATTATTATAACGTACTAAAATATTTTCTTATCAACAGATTATACTGGTTGCAAAGGACAGTGCAATTTGGAGCGCTCATAATACTTCTGCGTCTATTGCTGTCGCGGAGTTCCTTGGCCCAGACAGTATGGTTCTCCCTTCTGTCTCTGGTTCTTCGGATGTGCCGGATGATTGTTTGACGGCTCAGAACCCTAAACAATGGTTGCAACAAGCGTCACACGACTCAGGAGCTGCCAAGAGAGCAAAAACTTAAGGTACAGATCGTCCTTAAGACTCACTGCTGCTCATCAGTCTCCTCGACAACAAGAAAACGCTATCTTTATCCCCATAAGTTGGCCTTCCCGATGTTCGTGTTCGTTCGTACGTATTAGCGAGGACTAGAGACGTATGTTTATTCGAAGAATGTCGGGTACCGAACCAGACGTCGCAGCGGAGGATCCAGGATGCAATGCTATATACAAGGATATACTATTTTGCATTCTCCATGGAATTGTAGAGAAAGGTTTTGCTACTCTTTCTTATCGAGCCAAGTCGAGTGTGAACTCTCCAAAGATACGTAATATCGCTTTTGTTCTAGTCCAAACCTCCTGCACTTTTCATCTATGATTTCTCGTCGCCAAAGGAAACAAACAAACAAACAAACAAACAAATAAATGAATAAAATACAAAAAAGAAAAAAAAAACAAAAAAAAATAGACAGAGGCTCGTTGCGGATGAATAGCTGCGACACTATTCATCGATGCGATCTATCACATCGATGATTTGCACTACGTCAATTTTTTATTACGAGACGCTCGTCGGCGATTCCAGAGATGAACCTTTTATAAGAAAGTCTCGCGGCGTTTCAGAAATCCGTCGCATTCTTTGATTCTCGGTATCAGACATTCTTCCCCTTTTACTCTGTGACGTAAGATACCTAGGAGGATATTTTGCTACTTTCATTGCAGGCTAATTTTTAGAAAGCGGGAAGAAGACGCTACAAGCAGAATATATTCATTTGCGTACATTCTACTCGGTTTCAGTAGCCGTCCTGATGCTCTGAGCGCTCAAAAGCTGCTACTTGTCGATGAAATATCTCTACGTATCTTACACACGTTGATTATTATCGTCAAAAAAGCTTTAACAGTTATCAAGTCTCAAAGGCACCGGTGACTTATTCGAGTTACGTTCTCTTTCTTGAGCGTTACGTGAATACGGTAGAATGTGTGTAAATAAGAAGCGACTAACCATATTTATTGTAGTTATCAACATCCTATGAGTTAATAAACATTACCAAAACTAATTCTAATATTTCGTTATCTTCGAACGCTCGGTCGCCAACTTAATTATTTCATGGCATTCCAATCTTCATTATTTATTTTAAAAAACATCATCTCATGCGTTCTGTAGATTTTTTATAGAAATGTGTATTCGACGCGCTTCCCAGTAAGTCGCACGTGACGATCTGACGATATTAGATATTTAACTTATAATATGTTTCCTAGTTAAGATATTTAATTTATGAGATTTTTAATATATTCAACTATATCGAATTATTGGAATCTTACGCTTCGTGAATTGTATCATGAATAATGTTTATCTGTACCGATTCATCTCCTAATTCAGAAGACTTACTCAATTTTTAGACTTAATATAGTCACTTGTTGGACTGAGAGGTGGATCGCTATGATTGCATTTTTGTATTAAAATTTCCTTCTATCCGTTTTTCTCTCTTTATTTAGTATTTTAGAATTACGATTAAAAATTCAAGAATTATATAGCGATGAGATTAAAATTTATCTGTGGCGATATTGATTTAAATCGTGTGATATAACTCGATTTTTTTATTCTACTCTTTAAGCTAATTTCTAAGCGATGAAAAATGACTAGGAAAAAATGTCGTGTTTTCAAAACACTATTATTTAGTCAGTGTATGTATGGATATTAATCTTTATATTTTGTGCCACGCGTTTCTGGTGTCTTTGAGACGATTGAGCTGAAGGTATAACTTAATTAATTGTTTAATTTATACCGAAAGATATTCGCCTTAAGCTGTTATTTAAGTCGGAGCGGGCTTCCCCTGAATAAAATGTTTTATGATCTGCGTGGTTCGTGACAACCAGAAGGTTTGAAGGAAAAATATTGAGAAATTGAGAAAAAGAAACGAACGATTTGCTTTTGTCAAACAAATACAAAATTATTTAGCATAAGGGACTGAAAAAAAAGAGAAGGGTGGAAAGAAATGATAGCGCTACAAAGGTCATCAGCTAGTCTCGTCCGTAATTTTACCCGGTCACATGATGCTTACGACAGAATATTTATTAACATTATTGATTTAATTAATATTATACTGTACTATTATAAAAATACATTAAAACACGATGAAACATTGGAAAACGATTTTTGTTAATTCTACCTTTATAACCGTTATGCTCTTTATAGACCAAAGCTTTCGTTTTTTATGTTTAGTTTAATTTTTTTTATAGTTATTTTATAATTTTTTGCTTATTATCATTGTTAGACTTTAAGTGTTTATTAATTTGTTTTATTTCTTACTGCCCAATATAACATGTACACAGAGAAATACGAGATTTATTGATACGAATTTAATCATTACAAATGTATTAAATGTAATGGAATGTTTTACATTATAAAGTAGATCATTTTTCTTAATATGTGTTGCCTGAAATGTGCTTAACAGTTCTTAAAATTTACTGAACTAAAAGATTAATAATTAATTTACTAATAAAAATAATTCCCAATATAAACATTTCGATGAAATTTTAATTATTCTGGGCTGCGAAATTGAAATTTATTCACGACAGTTATTAAATTTATCTTTAAAATTCCTAAAAGTTAAAATTCTCGAAATTCATATTTGCCGAAATTTTTAAATATACCGAATATATCTTAATTAATAAATACATTACTGGAATAATTAATTAATACTGAACAGAATTTTATTAATGCTATAAAAAAAGAGTGTAAAATTATACAGTTGCTCTCTTCATTAAAAAGTTATACTAATTACGAATTATATAACTAATATTAGCAATGTTATAATTCAGCCAATTAAATTTTTCTGAATTTACGAATTTGGAAGAAAATAATAATTTAATTATTTTTACAATTCGTTAAGGGGGTGTGGTAATTACCATAAGAGCAAATTTAGTTTCTCCAACTTTACATTTTAGCAAAAATTTTTTAAAAATTTTAATTAAAAAAAAATAAATTACTCTTTTGATAAAGTATCACATGTCCTTAATTGTAATTAATTTAATTTACGAATTTTATTTCCATTTCCGAACATCTATTGCATTTATAATTTTATATTTTTATATTTTTCGTCACTTTGTGTATCTGATATTTATTTTTTAGCAGTGTCTATTCATACTTCAAAAAGTTTAGCTATATTTGTACAGAAATCTTGATACAAATAGACGATGACTACTTTCCATTTAAATATATGTACCGAAAAAATTCATGCAGCTATTCATACGGAAATTGCGCTATTTAAGTACTTTTATTTTTAATACTTTGAACGCACAGAAAAAAAAGTTTGTTTAAATCAAACAAACGTATATTTTCTTCAGAGCCAAATAAAAAATATCTTTGAATTAAATAAAATTTATTTGATTTAGAGATATTTTTTCTTTGATTTTTTTGATTCAAAGAAATTTTCTTTTTAATTTCAAGGAAAAATAATAAATAAAATCTAAAAAATAATAAATAAAATAAATAACTCTAAAATAAAATCTTTGAATCAAATAAATTTTATTTTATTCAAAACAAACTTTTTTTCTGGGTAAATCCATATTTTTCCTGCTATTCTTAAATTTTATTACATTTTGACATTATCCTCCTTCTCTTTTGTAATAAGGAAAATATCGGGGTTATCGTCATTGCACCGCCTATCTCCAAAAGGAAAAATCTTTAAAGTAAATGATTTATTTACATTTAATAAAAACGATCTTTTTAACCTCTACTTGAATACCATTGATAATTTATAATTATATGTACTCTATACACTCAGAAAAAAGTTTGTTTGAATTAAACAAAATTTGTTTGATTCAAAGAAATTTTCTTTAATTTAAAAAAATTAATTTCAGAATTTGAGGATGCCGATATAACCACAGAATTTCTGTTTAAATAACTTTAAACTTGTTTTAATTTTGATGCTGGTGAGATAATAAATAATTAATAGTTTAATTAAATTTTTGAATATTTATTTTATTCCATACCTCGTTTTGTATGAGTTTTAAATATTCTTAAAAATATGCCTTTGAAAAACCGAAATTGAAATACCGGAAATATTGAATAAATAAATAAATATATATATATATACATTATTCATAATTATAACCCGCACTCACATACCTAATATATATTTCCATTTTTTTTAACAAAATTAGGAAATATTATATTTATACCTGTTCCTTTTTCAAATAGTGGACTATTTGAAAAACGAACAGGTGCTTATGTGGAGGTGGAACTGTCTGGAACGGACACCGGAGGTTCGTCAGTTCGTGCCATGGTGCCATTTATTGATCACTGCGCAGTGGTGCCATATTTCCACTTCCCTGGTCACAGGCATTTATCTATCGAGTAGTATTACTGCGCGTATTTTTCATTCCATCGTTGGCCATTTTGAAGTTAACGTGCTCCGTAGTAAAGTAATTGTGTTTATTTTTCGTGATATTTTTTTGAATCAAGGATTAATTTCGTCTACTTGCCGTCCAGTTATTAGTGCTATTTAATAATTCTCAGCAGCGGTATCTTAAAACCCAATACGACTCCGATCGAATTACCACGAGAGGAATTTTATTTACATTTCTTCTCCATTGGTAATAAAAATATGCCATTTGTCTTTTGTAAGTGTTATAATATTAAAATAATATTTAACATAATATTTAAATCAAATTTTATCGTTCTTTTTCTTTCTATACCTAAGGCTGATTTATTTTTTAAATAAATTTATAAATGTAAATAAATTTAATTTACTGTTTGAAGTAGTATACAATGAAATAACAATAAAATTTGACTACCTCAAGGGTTTTGGAGCCAAGTTCTAATCTAAAACTTCGGCTTCTTTATTTTACTCAACAAATATTAAATTTGCAATTTTTTCCCTCTGAAGAATTAATCAATTTTCAACTAGAATTATGCGTACAGAGCGAAAAAATATTTAATTCAAATAGTTTTTGAGTAAAATGAAAATATTCAATTTTAACGTTAGATTTCGAATTCCTCATTTTATGAAAAAAGCATAGAAATTAAATATTTTTTCGCTCTATATGCAGTCTTATATTTGAAAAAAGATTAGCGCCACAGAGCGAAAAAATATTTATCTATAATTTTCGTTGAGTAAAATGGAGAATTGAATTTCGAGTTTGATATTTAGGTCCAACGCCCTTAATTAAATATAAATAAATTAATGTAGTGCATCTATTTTATTTTCATAAGTAGATGGAATAAAATTAAGACCAACTAATTTTACAAATTTCTATCTTTTACCAGGAAAAACAATGGAACGTAGAACAAGAAAATTATCTAACCGTCCAGGGGAAGTGAAAGAAGAAGAAAATGATTCCGAAGAAGCCGCCGAGGTAACTAAAAACACCCTTAGTTTATATTTAATATATACTAATTAATGGTTAATATTTCTACTTGGTAGAAGAACCAGTGGTAGTGAGAGAACTGGCAAACTACATAGCTATTTTCTGTGACCAAAAAAATATTTATTTATTTATTCATCTCGCTTTTTATCGTTTTTGTCATATTTTTGATTTCAGATTGTGCTATCCAATAAAGGTGGACCAAAAGTGATACACAATGGTTACATGTACACCTTGCACAAGAAACAACCATACAACATACGCTGGCGTTGTGTTGGAAGATCATTTTATTGTCGAGGAAGTCTCGTCACCACTATAGATTGCAAAAAACCGCGACTTCATATGGAACATAATCATGGACCTGATTATAGTGCTGTCAATTCTGCAAGGAAACGATACATTGCCCTTGGAGAACCTCCTATCCTTGACAGTAATGTCAATTTCTGGTTTATTATCCTAATATTATAAGACACGAAGATTCAAATACCAGTACCAAAGAATATTCTTGCTAATATTCAAAAAATGACCTTTTGCATGAATAAGATTATATAAAAAAAAGCTTCATAATTAGTTACTTAAGTTGAATTTTTTTTACAGTGGACGAATATACTAAGGAAAAGAAGAAAAAAGCTGAGCCAGTTGCATTTATAAACGTGAACACTGACTTGGAAAACGAAAACACAAATGGAGATAATTTACCACCACTTGTACCATCAACTGTATCTGAACCACCGCCACTTGTACCATCCAATGTCCCAAAAGATAACCCAGGTATTTTTAGTTTTTGGAGTTGATTTAACATTATATACCTATATTGATAGTGAAAAAAACCATTCAAAAAAGTGAAATGCATTCTTCTAGATTATAAAACCAATGAATCAAGGAATTAAAACAAAATCAAAAGTATTAAAGACAATTCTAAAAAATTTAGAAAAATTCAAAACATTTAAAAGATCGAGTAAATAATTATGTTCTTCAGGTTTATTTGTACAAGTAATCACAATATCGCGATGAAATTTTAGGAAATAATAACTCTCTAAATCTGAATTAGTGAAAAGTAGGTCACTAATTTACTTTAGTGAAAATATTCACTAATTATTAGTTGTATTTCACTATTTCAATTAGTAAGTTTTCAACTTTTCACTAAAGTTTTAGTCAAAAATGACTAACAATTAGTAGAATTTTTCACTAAAGTAAATCAGTGACCTGCTTTTCACTAATTCAGATTTAGAGAGAAGGAATATATTGAGTCTGGTGTGTCAAATTAAAATCCAGAAAGTTTTAAAAACGAAAAAAAAGACATTTTTCAAGATATTAATTAAAAAATACTGGAGAATATAATTATCTGCTCGACGGGTAATTTTTGTCGTCACAACTAAGTATATGCCCTTAATAGCATATGGTAATTACCATAAGAGGAAATTTTTTATTATCGCAAAATTTGCGCGAACGTAAAGTTTGCGAAAGTAAATTTGCTCATATGATAAATAATAATATTATGATTTTCAGGATTTAATTATCTTTAATTTGACATACACAGCCTGACTAGAAGTTCTACCAAGTTCTATTTTAGAGCCTGACTAGGAGAAGCCTGAATACAAAAAACTATTCAGAATCTTTCCAAACCCCGATCGAAATTTCAGCTAAAATTAAATCCTACTTTCGATTCAAGGATTCAAATCCTCAAATTTTGATCTCTTCATTTTACTTAATAACTACTATAAAATATATAAATAAATAAATATTTTTCACCCTGAAGTGATTCTCATTTTTCAATTAAAATGTGGATGTTAGATTTCAAATTCCAAAAAGGAAACTTGAACCAAAAAGGAACTTACTCTCTAAATCTGAGTTAGTAAGAAGTTACTAATGAAATAGTGCCGATTCCTTTACTAATACACTTTAGTAAACATTTTTACTATCAATTAGTTAAAAACTACTAATTCACAGTAAAAAAAAAGTACTAATTCATTTAATAACAGTAATTAAATCAATTAGTGAGCCCTACTAAATGAATTAGTACTAGTTTACTGTGAATTAGTAGTTTTTAACTAATTGATAGTAAAAATGTTTACTAAAGTGCTCTCTAAAATTGAATCAGTCAAATTCCACTGATTTTCAGTGACTCTTTTCACGATTTTAATCAGTGAAAATTCACTGAGAATCAGTCAAAAGTCACTGAAATTTTCAGTAATCATCATTAAACTACTAGAAATTTCAGTGACTTTTCACTGATTTTCAGTAGATTATTCACTAATTAAAGTCGTAAGAAAAGAATCACTGAAAATCAGTGGAATTTGCCTAGTAATCAGTTAAATTTCTCTAATTCAAGTTTAGAGAGTGTATTAGTAAACGAATCGGCACTATTTCATTAATAACTTTTTACTAATTCAGATTTAGAGAGTAAACCCAACACCGTTAATCAATCTTTAATAAAGGAAGCTAATTAAATAACATAGATTTTTACGAGATGAGAATGGATTCGCTAAAAGACCACAGAAAAGAACAGGGGGGGGGGAAGTTGCCTCCAAGCCACGTGGTTTTCCTCTATAAGTATTTCCGGTGATAAATGATCTTCCCGAGAGGCTTGCAGTCTTGATATTTATTTAGATGGCTTTTAAAATAATAAAAAACAAAAATAGAAAGAAATTATATAGTATCCTGGTGGTGGTGGGAGGAGGGTAGGGGGTGTTTCTCCAAATGAATAAATAAGGCCTAATTTTCTAAGATTTGATCAGAGAGTGATTGTTGAAACGAGAAATCGCAACATCAATCTTTGGAGAATGGATAATAAACTCCACCTAATCAATCTCAGCTGTTATCAGCCCAAGTGATCCTATTCACCCCCGACCCTACCACGCGGTCGGTAGCTTCGACTCGACCATTTCTGCATGTCACGGTGGAGACTATCTGGACCACCAAAAGTCTCAATACCACCGATATGATGCGTGCACATTGCACACATTGACGTGTAGCCGGTCACGGTCTTTTAATGTCGCACTCGATCGATGAGAATTTGTGGGGTGGGCTGATGTTAACCGATCGGATAGTAGAAGGACCCGGGCGCGAACACGACGATAGTACGAAGATAATGCGTCGACGACCGGCGGCGCCGTCGCACATGCGCGTCCCGACGCTTCCCGAAGGGCCACCGATTTCGATTTTAGTCATTCCCGGGTTCGGCTTGAGGGAAAATCGTTCCTACGTGAAGCGCAAGTCTATTTTAAATAGTATTCTCAGTTTTCATTAAATCCCCAGTCGGTTGATTAAAAATCATCCTATAAATATTGTATTAACTACTGTCGATCACGTGAACGTTTTTAGAAGAGCAAACCCGATTCACGATCACTTTATTCCATTTAAAAAAAATAAATAAATAACAAATTTCTCGGTCTTTGCACATACGACGTACGACCGATGGCCGGTCGCTCGATAAGCGCGTGCAGAATCACATGCACGATTGACAAAAATAGATAACGATCGCAAAGAACAACGCAAGTACTTCTTTATCGTATATTCTGTTGTTTTATAGAGGCGCGGTGAAAGAATATTAAAAATATTAAAAAAATAAAGCGGAGTGCGTCGAATATCGAAGTGAAAACGTCTCGACGTCGACGTCGTCAAAGTCGTAGTCGCGGTTGCCATTCTATTATAACCGGCAAAAGCACGAAGCAAGGGAAAGGGAGAGAGCTTGAGAGAGGGGAGAAAACGTGAAAAGAGGGAAACTAGACGAAAGAAGGGAAGAAGTAAGGAGAGATTAAAGATTAAAGGGCGAGTTACCCTTGAATATTCGAGATTGAATTATTTCAGGATTTAATTTGAATTTCTTGTTCAAATTGTTAAATTGATTCATTCATTTCAATAATTTCTTTGTTTCTTTGCTACATTATTGAAAAATTCGCAAAAATAAAAATAAAAGTTCTTTGGAAAATATCTATTTAAAACTAGTGTTTTTATTTGGCTCACTTTCAGTAAATTACGATATTCGCAAAATTTTTTAGGTTTATTTTTACGCTTTTGCAAAAAATTTTTAACGTAATTTCACGGAAAAAATGTAGCGTGTTTGAAAATTGAATATTTTCAATGATGAGTATCGGAACAAATTTTAAAATGAAAACGTGTGTACATATTATCGGTTCGGGAGATTATAGTTGCTTTTTATAGAATCGCGTCGCAAAGAGACCGGCAAAGTCGGTCTGTGAATGGCGGCTGATAATAATAGTGACCGAAACATTTCAGAACAAACAGTCCAGTAGTCAGGAATGTACAAATTTAAAGACTAATAATTTAAGAATTTTAAAAGTATTTAAATGGACCAAAATGATTTTTTTAATGATTTGTAATATAAAAAATATTATAATTACAGTTCTATTACTATTAAAAATGAGCGGCTAAGAGTAAAAGTGAACTGAAAAATTCTGGGAGCAAAACTGAGTTAAGAAAACGGATTAAGAATTAAGAATTAAAAAAACGGATTAAAAGAGAGATAAGAAAATCGAGGATTATATCGTATACATTATAAAATACGGTGATAATCGATTTTCTCATTCCTTTTTAACCCGTTTTTACCCGTAGGCTTCTTAACCCATTTTTTATCCCGCCATTTTTTTCATCCGTTTTTACTCTCAACTAATTTTTAATTACCTTAAAAATTAATTTTAAAAAAGCACGAATCTCTTTTAACTAAGTTAAAAGATTTCAGATGTGCAATCACTTCTTTTTATAAAATAAAATAATTGTTTAGGACATATTTTGTCCATATGCTTGTTAGTTAATTGGTGTTAAATTGATTAAAATGTTACTTAATCATTATAACCTAGATAACAGCACGTGGTATCCAGACTTGCCTCAGACACACAGTGGCATAGTAAACAAGATAATTATTGAGATGATGTTACAATGTAGTTTATTGAACGTTGAATCAAAATTCTAACTCGAAGATTCAATTCCTTCATTTTACTGAACAAATATTATAATGAACTATTTTTTTAAGTAGAAAAGTTTTTCACTACTCAGTGGAAAAAATACCGTACACCCTAAAATAAATTCTGTTTTGAAAATTTAGCAACTCAACAATTATTCAAAGGGGAATTTTGCAATTAAACGATTTTGATTTAGTTTCATGCAGATTAAAAGATGTTGGCTTATTCGTACAGAAATTTGGAACAAGTAGAAATAGTCTGAAGGCCCATCAAAATCGATTCTTAAAAAAAAATATATCAACAAATTTATAGTAGACATATCTAAAGTACATTTCGATCAATTTCACTATTTAGAACTACTCTGGCGTTAAATTTGGAACAAGAAAAATCGATCTCTACTAAGCACGTAGACCGATCAATTGAAAAAACGAGTACCTTGAAGGAAAGTTCATCGGAAAAAGTGGAAAATTTTGCGATGAAACAGGAGCCTGAAGAAGATGATGATATCCTTTTAGAAGAGGGTATTCAACCATCATCTCCTGGTATTTCGGGTCATCGAGTTCGCTCCCATTCGCGAAGTCTTCGGGCCATGGCAAATCCGAGTGCCGTTTGGGCACATTTTGACCTCTGTACAAATGACCCTCTAAGAGCACAGTGTCGAATTTGCGGTGCTGTTGTAGTCAGAGGTGGTGCCAATCCTCGACAATGTGGCACCACTAATTTACATCGACATCTCAGAGTCCACCATGGTGGCAGACTCATTGGAAGACGATATCACGGTAAATTTTATAAAAATTTATCGACAAATTCAATTATAACTTTACAAGTTCCTCCTATCTTCGAAACCAAACGAAACCGATAACAAAACAGCTTACTAAAAAAAAATAGTCCAGATTCAATCTAGACTGAATGTATTTCACTTTTTTGAGATAATTCGTCGTTTTGTTGTTTTAGAGTTAAAAGAAAGTTAGATTAAATGAGAAATTTGAATTTGGTATTTGATTTCAGTTATGCAGGTTCAACAACGAGATAAGACTTCAGCTTCCTCGAAATCCATGAGAATGTCGTCGCAGTCTTTTGTTAAGCAAGTCAGAAATATCGCTCCAGCAAATCTTCCAGCAGGGTCAGGAAATCAGCAAAGTCAACAACAACCAAAAACGCTCGTTTTAAAAACGATACCTCTGAAAGTGAAACAAGTCGCACCGACTACTATCAAAATGCCACCTCGACAGAGTGCACAAGGAGTTCCTCAAAACACGATTCCTCAACAAGCTACAGAAGTAATTTTCATTACTACTAATTAAACTTTTTTTGATTTTTGGAATATTTCAAATTAGATAGCCTTTAAACCCTAAATTGAAACTCTTCAATTTTAAAGCGATTAATTTAAAATTGTAGAATGTCAAAATTTGCAATCTTCTAATTTTATTTAAATTTTCCAGGTATGCCTGAGGTGGAACAGTTACCACAGCAACATGCAGAATAGTTTCCCATCCCTTTTGGATACAGAGCAGTTCGTGGACGTGACCTTGGCATGCGAGGGTCGCTCGCTGAAGTGTCACAAGATGATTCTTTCTTCCTGCAGCGATTACTTAGCAGAACTTCTTCGCGAGAATCCCTGCCAGCATCCTATTATTTTAATGAAGGATCTCAAATTCTGGGAAGTCGAGGCATTAGTCAAGTTTATGTACCGAGGCGAGGTGAACGTCGCACATGAAAAACTACCCCAACTTCTGAATGCTGCAGAAGCCCTCCAAGTTAAAGGATTGGCAGGTCCATCTTCACCGGTAAAATAGAAAATATGAAATTAAAGTTAAATAAAAATAAAATCTTGTAAGGTGAATTCTAATTCTATTTTATGCTTTTTCAGAACTCAAAACCACCTTTATTGATTCCCCAAGCGAAACAAGCATCGCAACCCTTCACACGAGTAGCATCCGAAACCAAAGATAACAAGCCATCTACTTCCTCTGGATCAGCCACAGTACCTTCTAGTCCAAAACGCGCTCAGAAACGACACACATTTGAATCGACAGAATCAAGACCATTTACGAAAATTCGACTACAACGACCTAGCTCTCCAGTCTCTCCAACCGCAACAGTGAAACTTGAACCCCTTGACATACCCGTAAGTCCCACCGAAATGTTCCCAGATGACAATCTCATGGGTCTCCATGAAGAAGAAGACCCAGGAGGTAGTGTACAAGACTCTGAAGATCAGGAAATGAATTTTGGTAACATGGATGGCCCCCCAGACTTAACGGATGGAGAAGATCAAGACCAGATGGAATTCGTGCCGACAGACTTTTTGGAACAGGAACAGGATATTGTTGAGGATTTAGAACCAGATTCAAGTATAGGTGACAGAGATGAGTCAAGAAAGTCGTACAATAGTGAAGACTGTGAAGATGAGATGAATGAGAAGGAAGCGAAGTCAGAGACAGAAAGATTAAATATTAAAGGGACAGAAAAACCGCCAACGGAAAAGTTAATGGGTTCGACAAAAAATAAGACGTTATAGTGAGAATAAGTTTGGATCAGAGAATTCTTCTAAAAGAGTTTGTAAAACACGTGCTTGAACGTTCTTTTTCTTCTTTGGAAATGTTTTACCTTTTCAATCTTTCATCAAACCAAATTATAGAATACCAATCGACATATTTACGACTACGATTTTCGTAATAATTGTCCGTATAGTCATTAACATTACGCTTCTTACTCTCGTTTTTCTGTCAAGTTGAATTGTATTGATGTTACTATAAGTTTTAATTACTTTTGTATATTAAGTAAGTTTTTTCTATTACTGAAGTCTATGAAATCCTTTTACTTGTAATATGTAATTTAAGACTCCAATTTATACTTGAAAGTCTTTGCATACTAAAAAAATTTCAGTTTTGATTTTTGAAAGACGAATATTACAACTTTAATTTTCAATTGATGTTTTCTTTCTTTTTTGTATGATTGAGATGTTAATGTGGTTATATTCTGCATTTATTATTACTTTAAAGACTAAGAAGTGAGCGTTGTACGTATAGAAATATACCTATTATTATTAAAATAAAGATTAAAGTTTACCTTCTTAACAGATCATGATGATCGGAAAGTATATTTACATTGTAAGAATATGTGAAGCAATATGTCTTATAAATAAATCGTCATCAGAATAATTTAAAATTGATAATTGTTTTTCTTTAAGAAAAGTCTACTTATAAATTTTTTATGGTTTAAACAGCAATGATATTTTTCCCACCCAATAATTTTTGTTTGTAAAAAATAGTTATAAAAAGCTGAAAAAAAAGACACAAAAGCACAAAGTTCAAAATAACAAGTAAAAATGAAATGCAACTAAAATAATAAAATGTAAATCATGATAGTGACTAGCGTGGAAAATAGAAATTGTTAAATGTCAGTACATTAAAAATGGACCAACATTTAAAAAATTTACTCCTGAAACAAAATCACGATAATCCAGGGTAAAATATTGTACCGGCGAAAGAAATATTTCACCCCCCGATTCTACCTACTTAAGATTAAACATTCATTCCAGAATAAATTACCTGCCTACCTATACACCTATATTTAAAAATTGAAAAAGAATCAGGCACACCAACACATTCACTCCACGGTTCTCACACATACTGCCCCGGTGCGAAAAAACCTAGTGTAGGGTTAAATCCCGGGACTTAACCTGCACCTAAGCTTACAGGCCACGTTAGGGCATTTTTCATTCATTCAAAACTGCAGCCCTGAAATCGTACATCGTTTACAAAAGATTTTACAAATTCATATTACTGATAAATTATTTTTGATGTTATTTATATTAATTCAATTAAATCAATTTCAAGTAAGACATAAAACCACAAAAATACACTCACACGTATTTTGCATCTTACTTAATTAAAAGAAAAAACGGTGTACGCAAACATTTTCCATTGATTAAACCATTAGTTACATCCTACTCTAAGTTAATTAAATTTAAAATGTACTAAAATCTGAAGCAAAATGAAAATACTTTACTTATACTGAATAAGAATCCAAAATCCAGTCTAACATTCAAATGAATTTAAAAACTAGTGATGAAAAACTGTTTCAAAATATCAGTCTGAATATGAATTTTAATTAGAAATCTCTCTTTCAACTTTCATTATGTATGTCCCTTCTAGACTGTCCTAGATAAAACAGAAATTACTTCGATAACGAGTAAGACTATTATTTTTAAAAAGTCTATAAACTTAAATGATTTAAATCAAGACAAAATAATTGAAAAAATATATTCTTAGAGATTTCATCGAATCAAAGGAAAAGACGACTAAAGAAAATACTTATAGTCAAACCAAAATACCGAATTAAAGTTCCTTTGATTCGAGAATCTCACCTCTTCTTGGTCTCAAGACTTTAATTACTATAATAAGTCTGTTACTATAGTTACAAATAGCGAAAGATGATAAAATTACATTGTAATGGATAGTCTCGATCCGAATCTTGAGAAACTTTTCAGGAAACGAGAGACCAAGAAAAGTGAACCTAATCTAGAAAATTCGAACAAATTGCCCACTCGTTGGAGTACCAGCGGTCACTATGAGATTAATCGTAATAAATTACAACCAGTTTTCGTACTAGTTCGGACCTGTCATCCCTAGTATAATGAAAACAGGAGGAACATGAAAAGTCACTTACATCAATATCAATGTAGTTTACAATGCAGATTAATAATTCCGTTTGTGCGTAGAAAATCCTCTTTAAAGATCCATTTATTGGTCACTGCATTCAGGTCCTTGATAAGTAATTTCGATCCGAAAACACTTCTATCTAAAAAATGTTTAAGCTATTTTAATACATATATCCATAAATTTGATTAGAAGACATTGTTTAAGGTCTAGGCCTTCATTATATCTGTTGGATTCAAAATTTTTAATCTTAAAGATCTATTTCTTCATTTTACTTAACAAATATTTTAATTAAGTACCTCTTCGTTTTGTAGCATTACTCGATTTTTAAATAGAATTGTGAAAAAAACAATTATAATCTATAATAAATTTGCTGTTAGTCCACGGTAAGATTATAATAAACCGTAAAACGAAATTAAAGACACATAAAAGTATTTTCCTGGTAACGAGAAAACTTCGATCAACTGAAAAAATTCAGATTGAATTCTCTACTTTATTATTCTTCAAGAATAAGAAAATTTTGAAAATCTGATGGAAGCAAATTATACCTTTTATACTCCAAAATATTTAGAAGCCATTTTTATTTATGATGATCGAAAGTTAAAAAGTCAAAATTCTAAGAATAATTAAAAATTTTGAGGATTGTCTTACTTGGAAATTGACAATGATACATACCACTTTGTCTTTCTTGACAATTAATCTTAAGAATCCCACAATTTGATGTTTTGAGGTCTTTTGTTTTTGGGAAAAACAAAAATCCACAAGAAGCAGGTACTTCCATTGTTTCGCGCATAATTCATCAAATAAAATGAACAACAATGCTAAAAGCACCGAGTCTAAAAACCGCACCAACCTAACCCCAGAAAAACTTTTGTCGACCGGCTAACGTTTTATCAACATTTTGACGATTGAATACACTGATAATCTATGGATTATGTTATAAAAGAACAAATTTGACACGAAATTTGCTTTTAATTTTACTACGACGATGAAATTTTGCACACACTTCATCCGGCAAAACAATTGCGAGCTTTTGAGTGATTGCGTTTTCTATTCATTTGACAGGAGTCAAATAAACTTATTTATAAAAACTTTAATGTAATTTCGATTGACCGGCATATTCACGACCTGTAATATCGATTATAATGACGAAAATTGAGACGAATAACGAAATGCGCGTTCAAACACGTTAAAAACTTTCAACCGAAAATCGAACGCAAATAGCGGCACTGCCCGCCGCAGGATGCTCTTCTGCGCGTGTGTCAAACAACATTTTTCATTGGTCGAAGTGAAAAAGAATGGCCGATGCTTGGCGCGAATTTCAAAAGTTCATATAAAAAATACCAAGCAAATAATTACATAATAGTAATAATAACAGCAATAATAATATTTATTATTATAAACAATTATAATTATATAATCAGGGGCGCATAAACCATGTGTGAGAAGTATAGCGGGATCAGAAAATGCATAGAAAAAGGGGCGGAAAAGTGATGGGTGTTGTCGAAAGATGGTGCTTTTTTAGCTTTTCATTAGCATTAGAATTAGCAATTGCATTAGTGCATTATCATTATCTTTGGTATTAGCTCTAGTATAGGAATTAGACTTAGCAATTGCAACATCTTTTGCATTAGAATTAACTTCACCATGAACACTACACGGAAAAAAATTATTATAATTAAATTGAAGTGTGCGACCCTGTAATATAATTATGAAAATACGATAGTTACAAGATACATGATATCTTTATATACTAGTATCTAAATAAAATTAAACTTTAAGTATAAAAAATATGAAAATGTAGTCTTTAGTTGATTTCAGTTCACTTCTTTCAAAGGTTCATCTCCAAACCATAATTTAATTTCTTCGTTAGCTGCTTCAATTGAATCCGATCCATGAATAATTCCCCGACGCACATATAGAGAATATTCTCCTCGAATCATTTTAGGAGAACAATCTTGAGGAAACGTCTCACCAATCAAAAGTCTTCCAGCTTTTATAGCATTTGTTCCTTCCCACACCTTTGATAAACATTTAAACTTTAAATAGTAATCCCTAATTTTAAACAATTAAATTAAATCATAAGATAAAGTTAACCAACTTACCATTAAAATAACAGGCCCAGAGATCATGTATTTTATGTAGCTTTTGAAAAAAGGTCTTGTCTTCAGATGAATTGAATGTTGTATCATTTTTTCTTCTGAAGCCTGAAACATTAAACGAATTATTATTATCAATCTTTAAGGGTGTTGGAGAGCCAAATTCTAATCTAAAACTTCGAATTCTTCATTTTACTCAACAAATATTAAATTTGAGATTTTTTTCCTATGTAGAATTAATCAATTTTTAATTATAGTTATGCGTACAGACCGAAGAAATATTTAATTCAAATAGTTTTTAAGTAAAATGAAAATATTCAATTTTAACGTTAGATTTTGAATTCCTCATTTTATGAAAAAAGCATAGAAATTAAATATTTTTCACTCTGTATGCAGTCTTATATTTGAAAAAAGATTAGCGCTACAGAGCGAAAAAATATTTATCTATAATTTTCGTTGAGTAAAATGGAGAAAGGAATTTTGAGTTAGACATTTGACGCCCTTAATTACTTCTGAATAGTATTTTACAGATATTCTTAGTCAATTTCTTTATGGAATTTTATTTTTTAAAAAAACATACCCATATCATTTTTAAATTCAAAAGATTTAATCCTTTTTCTTCGAAACGGCGAATAATTCTGCCTACAAATCCACGCTGTATTCCATCCGGTTTAATCAAAACAAAAGTTCGTTCTTTTGATTCTTCTCTATCATAAACTACTTCCATGGTGTTAAATTTGTCTCGTGAACACTGTAACATAAACAAAAACAAATTTGGAATTAAAAAATGTACAAAAACAACAAACTCACAAAATGAATTTCGATTTGCAATAAGAATTTTTAGGTTAGAATAATATTCCTATTATTTTCATAGCGCTCCTTTTTAAAGATTGTATTTCGATTAATCTTCTAGTTAAGAAAATATGATCTCTTCACAAAAATGTTCTCAACAGCTCGTTATCAGTTTTATAACTTTTATACGGACCAAATTTCAAATTCGTGCCTAAACACGTTCTATTTTCAGCACTTCCGGTTCTGTTCCATATGTTTATCAACACATGCGCAAATCAAATTCACTCACCGGAAATTCCTCATAAAATTGGCTCCTCGGATACTGCGCATGCGTTTTTTGCCGTTGGAGAAATTCTGCCATTGGTCGTAATGTACCATGGAATTCAAAATCTAATTAAATTATTCAATTTTAAATCGCGCGCCAAATTGCGGCAAATGGTAGAATTCCTTCAAAGGCAATCAACGCAAGCGCACCAACCTAAGCAGCCAACTTCAGCAAATTTTCGGAATAGTGAGTGCAAAAGAGTGCTACCATCATCCAGCCTTGGATTGATTCATTCTGTCGCTGTTTTTTTGTTGGACACGACATTGACCTTGCAAAATTATTGCAATAAAATTAATTTCTTTACCTCTCATTCTTCGCTTCGACAATACTCGTGAGTTTCCGTCGCGACGTACTGAAAATCATTAAGTTAGTGGATTTTTTTGTCAAAATTAGACTCAAAAATCTCAAATCCACTCGAACCGTAATGGCGGACGACGAGAGGTCGCGTTATTCTTCGTCTCATTGATTATTCTGCGTTATTTCTAATAATCTGTTTAAAAAGTATCTAAGAACTCGTGCAGGAACGAGGCGTGCCACAAATTGAGACAGCTGTGAACATTTTGAATTAATTAAAAAGTGACATTTTCCCACAATTGAACTGAGCTGCGATGCAGGCACAACAGCAACAACAGTCACAAACTCATCAGCAAATCAGTGGTTCCAGTGTTATTCTAAAAATGAACGAAATCCAGCAGTTGTCTACAGTTGGTTAGTTTTATTCACATTTTATTATTTAATTCTAATTTCCCTAAAAGAATACTTATTTGATTTATGTGTGTTACTGCTCTTGAGACTTTTTTTAATCGATTTTTTTCTAAGAGAACGTTCTTTGTCTATTATCTATTAATTAATTATTATCAAGTAATTATCAAAGATCATTGAAAACCACATTAAATTAAAGCTCCAGTAGTTTTGACCAGTTTTCCCGCTTCAACAATTTCCTGTAGCATGGTGTCAAAATTATTTTTAAAATTATTTTCGATTTTGAAAGAGATTCGATACCTTATAATTTATAATGTTATTAATAATTAGGAGGTTTGGGAGATTTATCATCAAAAAGTTTCTCAAATTTCCTTTTCACTCATTTTTACAATTTCATACTTTTTATTTAATTATTTGATGATTTTTTTAATGGATAATTTTAAGATATTAAAGCTCCTGATACTTATGTATTTTATTGATCTATTTATAGTTTTTTTCTAGAGGTTAGGTTAAATGATTAGTCAGTTAAAAAAATCTTCCAACGTGGAAGATTCCATTATCACGGGTAATAATTAAGTTCACTTGATGGTTAATATTCACATTGAACAATAAGATTTTCAATTAGATTTCACTGTCAAATTTCTATTCCTGTTTCATATTTATAGTGTTCACTCGTGTTTCATTTAATAACAAGATGAATTGAGAATGATGCGATAAAGTGAAGTAATATCAGTCATTATTTAATAACTGCTGTTATATAAATCTTTTTAAAATTAAACTTATATAATTTGAGAATCTTTATTTTGAATCTTTAGAGTCTTTATTTTGAACTTATTATCTTTTTAATGCTTTTTCCCGCAATTTTTATTTTTTAGTCTTGAATCTATCTATACTTTATAATTATTCAATTCTCATATCTGGCTTTTACACTCCCAATTTTTAAATTAAACAGTACATCTATAAATGATTGATGATTGGTTTATTTCAATCAAAATAGATTAATCCTGAAGGGTTGAATTATCATAGTTTTTGAAAATTTTGGTGCCACTGTTAATATGAATCTTCAGAGATTATATAGGAGAATAATAAAAAAAATTCCTATATTGTAAATACTTTGGATTATGGAATTATTATATTGAACCGACCTATGATGTTGTGGAAGGAATGAAAGAAGTTGGATGAAGCAGAAGGGCTCTTTCCCCCCTTTCTCCCCTTCTTTTTCCACTTCCTGATTTTCAGGGGGAAGATGGAAATTTACAGAAATGCGCTTTGACGATTTGCCCTTGCCCCTCCACCTGGACACGATTCCTGCTGACTGCCTGGTGATTGGTCGATGCCAGAAGCTCCAAATGATTAACATAACCTACAATAAACTCGCGGGGTGAAGGGAGTAATGTTTCTTGGTCTTGCTCCGATTGACGACACCGCGTCTACAAATCTTCACAAGAAAACAACGTAATCAGCTTATGTTAAAAACCGAAATAGTCTAAAGATCTGCGTCGTGTGAAATTGATATTTGCTGAGTGATTTTATATTTAAAGCATTTAAAGTGACAGGTGCGATACGATACGATTGACGGACCAAAAGGAGAAGGCACTATTACTTCTCATCTCTGGCATCGTTTTAGGTTCATGAAGCCCAGTTTCTTCTCAGGAATATTTTGTTAAGAAATAGTCGATTTTCCATAGAGGACATTTTATTAACGAGTACTTTCATATCGTGAAACTCATTTTTAATTGGGAGTGCTAACGTTTGACACTTTTCGACCATGATTTATTACGACAGTTTCTCGAAAAGTCACAATGTTGTGTTAATTAACAATGAAGCCCAGGAGATTCAGACGGAATTCAACGATTTGCGAAATTATCGAGGTCGCCCGATATTCGTTAATATGAACCAGAATTTGCAACAGCAGGATACAGGAATTATAGAGGACGCCAGCGTCATGTTTAAAACTGAAAGTTCGTTTTTTTCTTATTGATTTATTGTGATTTATATAATATCGTGAACGATATAATCGAAGTATCACAATTTTCATTGTTTTGTAGATTAATATACATATAACGTTTCCTAATAAAATAAATTCTCTAATTGTATTTTAAATTTGATTTCAGGTTTGTTGGAGTTGGCACATAGAGAATACCAAGCTGGCGACTACGAAAATGCAGAAAGGCATTGTATGCAGCTTTGGAGACAAGAGACAAATAACACCGGTGTTCTATTATTACTTTCCTCCATTCATTTCCAGTGTCGCAGACTAGAAAAGTAAATATATTTGTTAAATATTTTAACTAAATTTAACATAAGTTTGAATGTAGAGCGAAAAGTTGACTTGTACTTTTGACTTACAATGAAACATTCTTTCGCTCTATTGCCACAATAAAATGAAGAGATTGAATTTTTCCTTTACAAATCTTACAATATAAAAATATCTTTTTGTTTACAGGTCAGCGCACTACAGTAGTTTGGCCATAAAACAAAATCCTCTTTTGGCAGAAGCCTACAGTAACCTGGGTAATGTATATAAGGAACGTGGTCAGCTTCAAGAGGCGTTAGAAAACTATCGACATGCAGTAAGATTGAAACCTGATTTTATCGATGGATATATCAACCTAGCTGCAGCCCTCGTCGCTGCTGGTGACATGGAACAAGCTGTTCAAGCCTATGTTACTGCTTTACAATACAATCCGGTAAGTTCGGTTATTTGAGTAATGACATTAATACTGAGATTTATAAAATAAAAGTTAGAAGGATTACAATTTGGAAACTAAAATTAATTTTTGAATGTCGGACTATGTAGTGAAGAAAACGTTATTTTTAAATCTAAATTGCCTAATAATTTATATCTTTATATTTCAGGATCTCTATTGTGTACGCAGCGATCTTGGTAATCTTTTGAAAGCATTAGCAAGACTTGACGAAGCCAAGGTAAGTTGAAATTTGCTCGACAATCGGGCTGCAATGTCTATTACAACCTCGCATATTATGCATTAGTACTTTTGTCAATTTTTCGTCTCTCCAGCGATATATTTGTTTGGCAAAATTGATTTAAGTGGTAAAGAAACTGACAATTGGCGGTAAAGTTTGACGTTTTCTTGACATATTGCAAATGCATATCGTGCATATCACAGCTAATGTAGTTCTAAGGAATTTTTGGAGATTATGTTTGTTGATGCAGTTTTGCAGAAAGCTGTCTTTGTTCGCCATGCGATTAAGATGCGCGGCGCGCGTTCATCGGATATTCAACACGAACCCATGCCTCATCTGCCAATTTTAATCTGATTGTGACATTTCTAATTGCAGAAGAATAACGTCTTTGTCCTCAGAGAATTTTCCACGATTGTTGCATACTGTGTTCCATAAACGATCAGAGATTTAGAGATTTTTCTCCGTTTCTAATGATGCTGAAGATTGTAGAGATTGAGGCTTTCAAGTTGTACAATACAACATGAAAGCCACAGTGGCAGTGCGCGACTTGTTGCAACATCGATATTTATTTTTCGAAGTTGCAACGAGTGTGATAATCCTGATTTCGCTGATCCTATTAAATTGTAAAGAATCAGATTTTATATACTCTCGAGAAAGATTGTCGCGTAAAAAGATAAATTATCTAAAATTTCCTATTTTTCACTTATCGGGTTTTTTTTCGTGCACTGTAAAGAGGTTTGAATTCAATGATTAATAGTCCAATAATTTGAAGAAAAATTAGGAATTTTAGAATGATAGACAAGTGATAGGATCAGCTGCGCGCGACTAGTTTTAATTTCATTTACTACACGACTTTATATGACCTTTTTTTTGTAGAGCACCTCACACATTACATGACAGCATTTGTTTCACATTGTATTTATTGGCGCGAGACCCCTTGGCTGCTTTATGTTTTTTTAGTTCTTTGTCAATACAGAAGAATTATATGTCAGTTTGATGGCATTTTTTAAACAGCCTTTTCATTTTGTTAATGACCATGTAATGTCAAGTTGTTTGGTTCCATTTTCATGTAAATATTTAATGTATTATATTTATTATTAAGTTTCTTTAGTTTCAAAGTTGCTTCTAAAACTTTCGTTGGTCAAGAGGTCTGCTGCAGCGCGGCGCTAGCGAAAACTGAATGCATTTATGAAGAAGTGAAAAATAAAATTCTGGAAAAAGTTGGTTGGAATTAAGTTTTCCTTTTACGGCATGTAAATTTCTGAAACATGATCTTCATATATTCACTTCATGATTGCACTCAGAAAATATGAAATTGGTGACGAGGATGGTTTTCTGCGACTCGTACAAGTAATTCCTGAGAACTCGTTAGCTTCCTTATTATTTTTTTACTTTGCAACTCGTTCAGCCACTAAGTTCTCATACAACTGAAACCTAGACTAGATTTCGTTTCCAAGAATTCATCGAGTAAGATGTCAGATGTATTGGATTGAAACGTTCATCAGCAAAATTCTTTTTCATTTTGGAATACACATCCTTGTCTAAAATCTCTTACTTCTACATCATTCAGAGTCAACGATTCCTTCGAATTTAGATTCATTTTTTTGAAACCTCCGCATTGGAATAGATCGACATAAAGACAGAATAACGAGTCATTTAAAATAATTCTTTTCAGTTGTGCTCAATGTCGCCAGATCGAAAATATTTTTGTATATTAAAACCTTTGAAATCACTTTAAATTTCTTAAAAGCCCTTATAAGTCTTTAGAATATCTAGTAATCTTGTGAATTTTTTTCAAATCTTGAATTCGAGTGATCAATTCCTCGATGTTGAACAATATTAATCAGTTTATGAAAACTTGTCGATTTGGTACCATTGTTGGCTTTGGAAAGTTGTTTTTTTTTTTAAAAGAAATGGAGATATTGGTAAATATTTCTGAAAGATTGACGCTAACGATTAGATCCTCACAGAGTTGGTATGAGTCTTGTACGAAGTGGCTGACGAGTCTATAGCAGTAGCAAGTCGTGCGAAGAAGTTGCGCGACTCTAGGTATAAAGAAAGTTGAGATGAATTATTATTGGAGAAAAAAGAGATTAACGCAGCTGTCTTATTGTTGTGGATTGAATGATCAACTCTAGGAAGGAGAGTTGGAGCTATGCAATTGGTTTCCGCCGGTTCCTTCGTCAAAGGGTGAATCTGAATCTGGTTATTTGGTAACACACTGTCTCTCAGTCTAAGTTTATTATGAGAGCTTGCGACCCATACCTACCATCAACCTACCGAAGGGTATACTGAAGGTAAAGTAGTTCCCGCGGCCAGCCTCTATCCTAATCGATTTTCCATACGTCCACTTTCCTTTAAGATTTTACATCTCATAGAAAATCAAAAAGTCAGTCTCTCTCTCTCTCTCTCTGTCTCTATCTACCTCTTGCTTTGAGATGCTTAGTTAATTCAATTAAAATTCTATTAATATTTAAAGGTGTACCTTTGGACCCAAATGCCTAGAAAAATCGTTGAATTACGAATTAGAAACAAATTGATTTTTTTTTATAAATGCAATTTTAAGAATAAGACAAGGCCCTCAGTTTCCTTATCCCTTGGTACTTCCACTACCTTTAGAGACTGGCCAATCGATAATCCCCTTTTATTTTTTTTAGGTATGGATTATAATGTTTATATTGCAGTCCGCCTCTCAGCACGCGCGATACACTCATGCTTTCCCCTTGAAGCGTCTTGGATTGACAGAAGATTAAAAACGGAGCAGAGATTTACAATTATAGTTCTCATTTATTAATTAATTGTTCGGTATTAAAACGCATTTTCTCTTGGCGACAGGTAGACGCAAATTGTCAGTTTCTACAAATAACTTTTCTTCTTTTTCTAAAGAAAAAGAAGAAGAAAAGGTAAAATAGAAATTTGGTGCTGGCGAGTCCACCGGACGCATTCCGGAGAATCATCAGCATGAATCCAGACGTTTTCATTGCGCGTCTCGTTAGTCCTTGAACCCTTTTCCGATGCCTTTTCCTGATACACGGCAGATATTCACAGACAAAATACACTTATACTCTTCTGGGAAATACAGATTCTTTGAAATATAACTATTCGCTTGTTCTCTGTTTATAGACATATGCTGAAAAATGAAAGTAGTTGAAGAAAATGGAGTCGTGGAGTATCAAACTTGTATGTAGCGTGAGGAAATATCACGTTTTCTAGTAATTCCCAGAATTTATTTTACAAACAGGTCGTCTTGTGCTCGAAGGAATTTTCAGTTCTTGCAAAAAAAATTTTCTTTGAAAAGCTTTCAA
The DNA here is from genome assembly GCA_900474275.1 of Synergus japonicus. Classification (NCBI taxonomy): domain Eukaryota; kingdom Metazoa; phylum Arthropoda; class Insecta; order Hymenoptera; family Cynipidae; genus Synergus; species Synergus japonicus. The sequence continues at coordinate 36,097 of UCOH01011399.1, read as the reverse complement.
ACCTTATTCATAGTTTCAGTACAAAATTGTGACAATCTTTCTATCTCCGGAGTGCTCTTTTTTTTTTTTTTTTTTTTTTTTTGAAAAAAGAAATATGCTTGAGATGTTGCAATTTTCTTTCTGAATGTATTTTGATTATAGAACTGAAAGAAAAGATAGAAGTTGGTAAATTTCATGAATTTTGTTTCGTCGGAGTCTCTGGGGATTTTGAGATAGTTGCGGAGAAACATTGCGGCAACTCGGTATTTTTCTTTGACCTTGCGGAGGTAATTTTTCAAATAAATAGATGCGGAAACTAAAAAGATAAAAGAACAAAAATACAAGATCAAAAATTCATCGAGCACATTTCGAAAGCTGCGGCGCGAAGAGGAGAGGGCGGGCATTGCGCGGCGCGTCCCTGTAAGAATCGCGAATATTTCAAATAACGACTTTTATCTTGGGCTTTAGGCATGCTACCTCAAGGCGATCGAGACACGACCTAATTTTGCGGTCGCCTGGAGCAACTTAGGTTGCGTCTTCAATGCACAGGGTGAAATCTGGCTTGCCATACATCACTTCGAGAAAGCTGTGGCTCTTGATCCTAATTTCTTGGACGCATACATCAATCTAGGAAATGTCTTAAAAGAAGCCCGAATCTTCGATAGGTGAGAATTCATAAAATATTTCCCATGAACTAAAACTTAGATTAAAATTTAAAAGGAAAATGAAGAAATTTTAAAAGCTCTACAATTCCACTTTTGCATATTCAGATTCTATTACCTTCCTCTTCTCATTACGTTGTTATCTCTTTCCTGTATTGTGGTAAAAAGTCACTGCAAAGATGAAAAGAAAGTTTCTTTTCACTCGAAACCATCATCACAATTTTTATCATCATGCTTTTCTTTTCATCCCTTCTGCTTTACTTTCTTGATTCATATTTCGCTCGCATGAATAGGTAAACTGCAACTGCGTGAAATCAACTCTCTTTGATATTTTCTCAAATGAACGAAGTCGCTTTGTGGACGAAAAAAGTGGATCTAAAAACAGAATGATAAAAAGATTCTTTTATGCTTATCAATTCCAACACGATTTCTTCTCTACTTTTGAATTAAATGTAAAACAAAATTTTACAGAATCGTAATATAGGTTGGATAAAGGAATTGAGAAAATTTCAATTTCAGGATAAAATTTTATAGAATCGTAAAATAAATGGGAAGTGAAAATTTTCGTCTGCTCCAGTTGAAAATTTTTTATAAACCATAATTCTTTTTCAAGTTTTCTTCCTTTCGAGCAAATAACTTCATCTTACGAAGAGCAATGAAGGGAGCAAATTTGAAAACTTTAAAAGTATAAACTTTAAATCTCTAAATTTTTTAACTTTTTAATGGAGTATCGATTTTGATAAGCCAGTTTTCTGAAGTTGAGTCTCTGAAACTTTAATGGTATCGCTTCGAATTCACATCGGTAACCTAGCTTGACGATCTTAATATCAGGTGCAGATTATGGATTTTAGAGCAAAAATGTCAGCTTGATTTACGTCAGAATTCGAGGAAGATTTACTCGAGTGCAATTTATTGCGAATAAGATTAATGTAACTGCCTCAAGAATGTTCGCCTTTAGCAAATTGCATCTCTGAGATTCTGATTGTCGTAAGCAACCCCCTACCATCGTAAATATTTTCTCAAAATATTTGGCAATCTTCCTTTCTCTTATATGAAAAATTGGAAAGCAAAGCTTTTAGGATTTTGGCAATACATAATTTTATGTACAATAGAATTGGAGTTTTATTACAAATTTAAGAAATCCTTCGAGACACTTTGGTAGATGAGCTTTCTAAAAGTGTCATCCCGTGGAAAAAATTGTTTGATTTAAATCTTCTGGATTGGTTTTTACAATTACTGTTAATTCTTGAAGACAATTAGCATAGTTTGATCGACTGACGTTTGATGTTTTCCAACGTTAGCCTTAAAGTCTATGCGAGAGAAAACTTGACTCTTAGTTATTTCGTTTACTGAAAAATGTTGACGATAGTCCGGAGTCAAACAATAAATTACATTTTATTTAAAATTGTCAATTTAATTAAATCTTTTTTACAACCTAATGACACAAAAAAAGTATTTTTTTAACGAAGAGATTTCATTGAAAGATTGTTTAACTGAATAGAATTCATTTCACATTTTCTCTTTTATATAGGAGAATATTTGAGGATATTCGCTAAATTGAAGGGAAACAATAACAGATAGGAAATCGCAATAAAAAAGAATGTTTATCCTGTCCATCTTATATCTTGTATTATTTTCTTTTATTCTTTTGCTTTTAGTAGATGAATTTATCATATTTTTCCAAAAATAGAATTTCCAAGATTTCGAAAAATTTAATAAAACTCTGAAAGCAAACATTCAAAAACAAATATTCCTTTTTATTCCAACTTTTCATTTCTGCTCTATTTTCCAAAAGATCGAAAAATCGGGGCTTTTGTTTTCTGAGCTTCTCGGCCAGGTCAACTTTGTTTTTCGGCTTTCCGTATATTCCAAGTAACGAGTTCTACTTTATTTGTGTAATACGAATTGATTGTCGCTTCCCACATTCTGCAGAGTGAGCACTTTGAAGTGGAAAGTTTTGATGGCGTCAAGTATAAAAAACTTTCTGCGAGCAATGTACATATGTCTCCAAGGCGACGAGGTTCCCGCCTTTGTCAAATTTTCTCAGAAATCAGGAAAAGGCGCATGAGTAAGTCTGCTAAGTATGAATGGACTAGCTCACGCTATCCCTAGAGTCCTAGACGATCGATGGTTTCCGAATTTCAACCACACTATTCCACCCCTTTCAACACAATAGGTTGAGCAAAAAAGTTGTCCTACAAACGTACTCTAAACGTTTTTCGTCCGCTATATACCTTATTTACCCAGCAACTTTTATTCTTGTTTATCAACTTCAAGGTATATTTCACTAGGGAAATTGATTTCTACGAAATGTTTTTCTCTTTTCTAGACTCCTTTGCGTCTCGACCACTTCATAGTCTTTCCTCTATTCCTTTATTTATTTTCTGAGTTGATATTTTCCTAAAATTTATCCAAAAAAAATATATTATTATTTATCAAAAAAAAAAAATTAAGAAAAGTGAAATTGAATTTTACGATACTATTATTTTTTTTAAAGGCTACATTTTTATGTCAGTTAATTCTGGGAGATTAGACGGGGTCACGTTCTCCCAGGAGTCGTAATTTTGAGGCAATTACTCGCCACCTGCGAGTGTAAAGCGTCTCGTTCAGTAAAAGACTCTTTCTGCTTTAGTGCGCTGCTTTTGAATTTTAGGTTGCATAATTCCAGGTTATTTCAAATTATTAATTGCTTTAGGTCATATATGGGACTTGAGCAGAGAGTTTGCAAGAAATAAAAAGTTTGAAAGTTCCTTGTTGGTTCAAAAGTTCATAAATCCAGAAATTAAACCATTTTTAAAAATAATTTTTCAAGTTTTATTACAGACTTATTAATATTTGCCGTAAGGTATTTAAAAGTAATTTATTACTTTATAAGTGGAAAAATAGTTAGGATAAAAGCGAAGAAAAGTTCAATAAATTCACTTAATTAATAGCATATCAGATGAAACTATTCTAGTAGACTTCATTTTCCGTTTTCACACATGGTATAAAATCCATAAAATTTACACAATATCACACACGGTTGAGTTTTATTACATTCCACACAAAACAAGGAAATATCGATTTTCAGACTCCGGATTAAACTAGGAAATATAAAATATCCACGATAGGAACATAAATTTAATCTTTAAAGTTTAGAATTTAATAACAATTTTATTTGGTATGATTCACTTTAGAAAGGGTAATAAAAATTGTTTTCAAAACTTTTACTTTTTGAAATAAATCTCATTGTTTTCTCTCTTCTGACAATTTATTTGTGCGATTTTGATTTATTTCTTTTTGTGCCTCGAATTGTTTTATCGAAACCGAGATCGCCTTTCTGAAGATAAAAGGATAAAAAGATAAAATATGTTAAGTTTCCTTAGAGATATGTACATAATATCTTGAATATTTTTTTTACTCTGGAGTCCAAACATTAGTCATAATCATTTGTCAACGGTGAAAAGAATTGATTTTATATTTTTTATTCTTGTGACGCTCACTGAATTATTATTAAAAATTAAATAAGTTTCGAGTGAATAATTGAATGAATAACTGAGTGCATTGTACTCATAATGAGAGTAATCGTGATTTTATAATATATATTGGCTGGGTCTGGGAACATGTAAAATCGCCTAGCAACGGATGCACACAGCTTCCAAGTCAGGCGCGACGTCGGCGTCGGCGTTGTCAGTTGCCGGTCGTCGCTAAAGCCGCCGCATTGCCGCTCCCCAGTAGTTTAGTACGTAGTCTACGAGACAGTAGATCCGTCCTGTCTCCAATATCATGAAACGTCTAACTCACCCCACACAAAAAATAAAAACTCTCTTCAGATAGTGTGCAACCCTTGCACCTCTTTTCCATACATATATTCATTATAATTCTTCTCATTTTCTTTTTTATTCTTAAATATCTCCTTTTCATAGTACCTGCTACCAAATATAATTCATAAGTGTCGCAGAAAGCTTTACACTTGTGACTTTTACATTCTCATTTTTTTAAAAGCTTAACTCTGGAATTTTACGAATCCGAGTTTATTTCACGCTCCAGATATTTTATTGGATTGTGTGGATTTAAAATCCTGCAGAAGCTTAGTTTCGTGGATTTCCAACTCTTTCGAGAATGTCGTAAAGGTAGATACAGCGATTTTAAATTGGTTCCTGAGTTTAGTATTCCGTAGAAAATTTTCGTGGATTGCGAAGAGGAATAGTGATGTGCAAATGTAAGAGAAGACTTAGACACGTGACATTCCGATGCAGAGAATTGGCAAGATTGACGAGATGCATTTTTATTACCTCGTTTAAAACTTTGATGTGGTGGCTGATCACCTGTGTACTTTATGTTGTCGAACTCTTCAAAAAGTTTAGAGCTTACACTGTGTCTTGTAATCTTTCCCTCGCTGTGAAATAGTCTATTCTAGCTAGTACACAAGGTAATGTTAAAGTTGTAACTTGAATGTGATGTAACGTTAATGTGATAAATTAATGTTCCAAGATATTTATGTGCTAAAATTGATAAAACAAGCCGCATTAGAAATATTCAAGCAAAAATCTCGGATAAAAATCGAGTGTTGAAGCATTTTGATTGACTTTCTTTACCATATCGGATAGAGAAAGTGATACTAAATGAACTTATAGATCTCATCAATTCTGAAGACTGAAAGTAACAAAAAAATAGCTCTTCCCTGCTGAAAGCTTTTATCCGAACAAAGAAAGGAAAGACAAAAGAGAAGACAATAAGAGTGAATTATTCTCGAAATGAAGATGAGCGGAAATCAGTTTACTATCCAAGCCGAGATTTTCCTTTTTGAATAAAAAAGAAACTATTGAAAATTGGATTTATAGGAAAAAGAGGTAAGATCCACTAGTGTCTTACGCAAATTCCTTCGACTGCAACGAAGAGACTGATCGAGTTAGTTCGACTCTCCTTTGCTCAAAGCCTTGAGAAATAGATACTAAATTACGAGAAACGTCCAAGGATTACATCCTCGAGTGAGAAATATAGGCCCTTAAGGATAAAGTAGCTGAATTATTTGAGATACAAGAAAAGAAAGAGAGTAGTAAAGTTAAATTATTTTTTTACTTGACAATTGAAACGAAAACTACAAGTAGATTTTCCAATTCCGGCTATTTGGAGGATAAGAATGACGCGATGGAGTACCAATGTGTCATCGTTTATACAGTGATATCACCATCAACTTCTCTAGCACCTTCTGTTCGTCTGCATCTTGAAAGCACTATTATACGACCACCGTCTACCGGTTGTGTTGCATGGATCAAGTCCTGGATTAAAAGGTTTATTTAATGTTTATAGTCGAACTACTAGGAAATGTTTAGGATCCACAATATTTTGATTTTTTACTTGTACCAAAGAGATCTTTTGAACTCTTTAACTCCAGTAAAATTCCTAAAAATCCCTCGACCTTCATGTTTAAATTAGACGAGATGAAAGGTTTCTATTTCTGTTTTTTCGATATTTGAATAACAAAGTCTGGAAATAAAATGTTCGATATCGATTTCCCATTGCCTTTCTAGAATGTGATCACCTTTAGGTTCATTATTGGAATTCCAATAATCATCAAATGCCATTTGAATCAAGCTCAATTAAATCGCAAAACGCCACACTAATCGCTACTGGATTTAGAAAATAATCTCAGTGATAAATTGGACAGTAATTAATTTATTATAGGAGATAATCTTCTAATGAAATTGAAATTGTTTTCAGGCTTTAAGATGTGCTGTTTTAAACGGTTTACTTAAAATTGTTTATTCTTTATTTTTAATACTCAAATTTTTTTGATGTTTCTTAATATTTAACCGCTCCCTGAGCTATTTTTATCACTTTCATAAAGTTCAGGATGTTCTACGTCGTAACCTTAGTTTGTCGAGGATTGAATTGAATATGAATAATGAAGGATCTTTCCTTTTTGACCCTGAAATTTAATGCGCTTCAGCTTCTCAAAACATATTAAATAACATTCTGTTGATTAAATTTAATGATTACTCTCCATAGTATGAAATTTCTCGAATTTAATATTAGATATTTTATATCGATCACAAAAAAAAATGATCTAGTCATGCATCACACATCTATGATTTAATTTTTAAGTTTAAAGTTCTAAGTAGCTACGCGTATATTATATGGGTCAGAGAACATTATAGTCATTAATTCAATTCTACTGAAAATCGATACAGAGCGCTTTGCGGTTTAACTATGGTGTCGGACATCTAATTTACTTTGCAAAAGCGTATACAATATTTCATAAATGCAAAACACCACGTGAGAGTAATTTTCACATGCAATTCAGATTGCTGAATGGATAATTTCAAATTGACGAAGGTTTGCACGAACTTTATTAACAAAAGCTTGCATTTTATGGGTATAAATTTAATTTTACAGTTTTAAAACTTGAAACTAAGGAAAAGTTTTATGATTTCATTTAGAGGAAAAAAAAAAAAACAATTGAATATTCTTTAATACTAAACGTATTCAAACTATAAATCTTTTTAGCTCTATCTCACGTTTCTATTCCATAAAATCTATTACAAAATTATTAACAAATTAACTTTGTAGATCTAATAATTGCATCTATAGATCACATCATTTTTTGAATAATTTTAAATTTAATAATGCTTTAGAGCTTCAGAATATGTATAAGAAAATATTCTCTTACGTATAAATCGTTTTAAATTTTAAATACCCTAAAGGTTTAAAGCTTCTGTATATTGAAGCTCTTGAAAGTTTACAAGCCCTACATTCTTTTGCTCTTAGGGGCATGTGTTACTTACCGCAAAAACAAATTTAGTTTCGCCAACTTTCTGCTCGCTATAATAAATATTTTTAACTAAACTAGGTTGCTTACCTCGGTTTGTACAAAATGGAGGTAAATTGTCTAGTTTTAATAAAATATATTTATTACTGCAAGCATAAAGTTGAAACTAAATTTATTCCTATATATATATGTAGTATGTAATTATCACATGCCCTCACAATCGCAGCTTAAATTTAATAAATTCTAAGTTTCGAAATTGAACTTTTTAAAGTTAAAATAATATTTAAATCTCTTTTAAATTTAAAATCCAGAGTAATTTTATATTTAGAAACTGTAATTATCTTGAGATTTGAGAAAGCATTCATTTTACGCAGAAAGGAAATACAAATTTAGAGAAGCACTAAATTAAATGCCAGTTTCCATAAAATAAAGGATTTCTTTAAAATGCATAAGAAACTTTATGGAAAAATGCCAGTTGGCATTATAAGATTCCAGTGTCAAGCAATATTAAAAGACAATCGATTTTCTTCCTTTTATTATCTAGAGGAAGTTATGAATGTTTTATGTTACATATGTTTCGTGCGTTATAATTTTATTACAGCATAAAAGAATATGTAGAATTTTTTTCTTAAAATTTCTCTGTGAAATTTAATCAAAAAGAATGTCAAGCTTATATAGAAAAAAATAATTTTGGTCGCATGATAGCGAAATAGATAATAGAATTAATAATTCATAGCGAATGCGTCCTTCAACCATTTCCAATTTTTCCCGAGAGCGAAATTTTATTTGTATCACCCATTTTTATTCCATTTTCATATTATATTTTTATTCTTTTTTCGTGTAATAGAGATATGATAATAAGTTTTTTTTTATTTTATAACTCTTTGATGCGAAATTCAATTGCTATCCAATATTAAATTTCCTGCTTTCTTTGTTATCATTTAACAAGTAATATTGTTTCGAAATGATTTCCAATTTCCCGTAACTAACGTGTTTGATATTGTTATTGTTTCAGAGCTGTTGGAGCATATCTTCGGGCTTTGAACCTCAGTCCAAACAATGCAGTCGTTCATGGTAATTTGGCCTGTGTTTATTATGAACAAGGGTGAGTTTGATTTTATTATCGATTCTGAAATAAATGAAAGCAATTTTATTTAGAGCAATAAGTTAAGTTTAATTAATACACATTTTTAAAGCAAAATCTCTTTTATTTTAGGCTCATCGATTTGGCAATTGACACTTACCGTAGAGCCATTGAACTTCAGCCCAACTTTCCCGATGCCTATTGTAATTTGGCGAATGCGCTTAAAGAGAAGGGACAAGTGGCCGAAGCAGAAGAATGTTATAACACTGCTTTGCGACTCTGCCCCACTCATGCAGATTCCCTTAACAATTTGGTAAATAAAAAATTTGAATAATACATAATCTGATTATTAATTTCATTCGTTATATTATCTAAGTGAATTCTTCCTTTTCAAGGCCAACATAAAACGCGAGCAAGGTTATATTGAAGAAGCAACTCGACTGTACTTAAAAGCTCTGGAAGTATTTCCTGAATTCGCAGCAGCCCACAGCAACTTAGCCTCTGTTTTACAACAGCAAGGAAAGCTGAACGAAGCTTTAATGCATTACAAAGAAGCGATTCGCATTCAGCCAACTTTTGCTGATGCCTACTCGAATATGGGAAACACCCTTAAGGAGATGCAGGACATCCAGGGCGCACTTCAGTGCTATACGAGAGCTATTCAGATAAATCCTGCTTTTGCTGATGCTCATTCCAACCTTGCTTCCATACACAAAGACTCTGGAAATATCCCAGAAGCTATTCAATCATACAGAACAGCTTTAAAATTAAAGCCGGATTTCCCAGATGCGTATTGCAATCTGGCCCATTGTTTACAAATCGTTTGCGACTGGACCGATTACGAAGCTAGGATGAAGAAATTAGTCTCCATCGTCGCTGAACAACTGGATAAAAATAGGTTGCCCAGTGTTCATCCACATCACTCCATGCTGTATCCATTGTCACATGATTTTAGGAAAGCCATTGCTGCTAGACATGCCAATTTGTGCATCGAAAAGGTACAGCTTTTTTAATTATAAAGATTTTTGCGTATAAATTAACGAAATTTTAGATTTTAATCAATCATAGAAGAGAATTGCAAAATAAATATCTCTGATGTGGAGAGTAAATCAATATAGCACTGCAAAGTGATGCTCAGTTTCTCAAGTCCTTAGGGTAATAATTAATATTAAGCCACTCGGTTGCCTTAAATTCCTTGATATGTTACGAATCACATGCTATCAAAATAATACACAGATATTGCAACGCTATTTATCTCAAAAAAAGAGAAAAGTTAAATGTCAACTGAATAATTATTTATATAATTCCAAGCTTTTCAAATTAAAAAATTTCTCAATAAAGTTTGAATTTGAACTTCATCTTTAATTAATAATTAGAGATATATTCTAATTTGAAGTTATACATCTCTGGAACACCTGACTTTTTATCTAGAAATGATGGCAACAAAAAATAAAAATTAGCAAGCTTCGTGAAACGTAATATTAAATTCAGTCATGCTCGCAGTTTCTAATTAAAACATTTCAAGCTGAAAGTTATTGGTTTCGAAACGAACTAAAATCAAGATATATTTTCATGAAATTCAAAGCTTCATTTTTATTTATTTCACAACATTTTACTGAAACATATAACAAGTAATTATAATAAGCTTTTATATATCTAATATTTCTGAAATTCTAGTTTTAATTATTTAATGAATACAATATTATTTTTAGATTCATGTTCTTCACAAGCAACCCTACAAATATCCCCGCGAAATCGGAGCTCGTCTGAAGATTGGTTATGTTTCATCTGATTTCGGAAATCATCCAACGAGTCATCTTATGCAATCAATTCCTGGTCTACACGACAAGCATAATGTCGAGATTTTCTGCTACGCATTGAGCGCCGATGACGGCACAACTTTCCGAGCTAAAATTGCCAGGGAATCTGAGCACTTTATTGATCTCTCGCAAATTCCCTGCAACGGAAAAGCTGCCGATCGAATTAATGCTGATGGCATTCACATTTTGGTGAACATGAATGGCTATACAAAAGGCGCTAGAAACGAGATCTTTGCTTTACGACCGGCCCCTATTCAAGTTATGTGGCTCGGATATCCAGGAACTTCTGGTGCCAGTTTCATGGATTACTTGATCACGGATGAAGTTACTTCGCCCTTGGAACTTGCAAGTCAATATAGTGAGAAACTCGCTTACATGCCGCACACATATTTCATTGGAGATCATACGTGAGTTAAATTAACACTCAAGGTCAAACAAACTTTAAACCAAGAAAAAAACACTATAGAATCATTTACAATTTTTTATTTGAAATTATATGGAATTTTTTTCCAAGATATGAGTATCCACTGTAATTAAAACATGAATTAATTTGTTAAAAGAAAAAACTGATTTCCCACTTTCATTATTTTCAGGCAAATGTTCCCACATTTGAAAGAGCGTTTGATCCTTGCTGATAAATTAGGATTGAAAGGTCAAGTCGCTGACAACGTGGCAGTTATCAATGCAACAGATCTGTCGCCAATGATGGAAAGCACTCTCATTAAGGAAATTCGTCAAGTAATTGAAGTAAATGTCCCCGAAGGCAAGAACAAAAACGTAGAAGTTTCCTTGAAGGTCGCTGAGCTACCGACGACGACTCCCATCGAAACTATGATCGCTTCTGGCCAGTGTCAGATGTCGGTAAATGGAGTTGTTGTTCAAAATGGCATGGCTACGACGCAAGTAAACAACAAAACGGCAACAGGAGAGGAAGTACCACAGAACATTGTTATTACGACGAGACAACAGTATGGGTTACCTGAAGACGCGGTTGTTTATTGTAATTTTAATCAGCTATACAAGATCGATCCACTTACTCTTCAAATGTGGACTTACGTAAGTTGAATTATAAGTAAAAGCATTAAATTAAATTGAAAACTTTGGTAGCTTTGTTATTCTTTAACGATAATAATCTATTCATTTTTTCTTGTAGATCTTGAAAAACGTGCCAAATGCAGTCTTGTGGCTGTTACGATTTCCAGCCGTTGGTGAGCCAAACTTACAAGCAACAGCGCAGCAATTGGGTCTTGCACCCGGAAGAATTTTATTCAGTAATGTTGCTGCTAAGGAAGAACATGTTCGTCGAGGACAGTTGGCGGATGTTTGCTTAGATACGCCTTTGTGCAATGGTCACACAACAAGTATGGACGTTTTGTGGACTGGCACACCTGTTGTTACCCTGCCGGGCGAGACCTTGGCTTCACGAGTAGCCGCAAGTCAATTGAATACTCTAGGATGTCCTGAGTTAGTTGCTCGTACTAGACAAGAATATCAGGATATCGCTGTAAGACTTGGAACGGATCGAGAATAGTAAGTAGTGAATATGTAATGATAACTATTTATAATTTTAGATTGGTATTTAAGACTTTTAAAGAAGGAATAAACGTTAGCGACTATGTCTCACGGAAGCTAAAAAGTTTACCATCTTATGGTAATATTTTTATTTACAAGTATTTATTAATAGTTGGACAATTAATGAAAGTCATAGTGTTCTGAACAATTTCGAATTGAAAGCGTAAAAAATCTTGAAAACTTCAATTTTAGAATTGATTAAGTAAATGTTTATATATTTATTTGAAATAATGTTTTTTTTATATTGATTTATATACACCGTTTCTATTGTTGTGTAATAAGCAAAAACAATTAAAAACTTGTATTAACAATGAGAATCTTTGAACTTTTTAGCTTGAAGGCGATTCGTGCCAAGGTCTGGAAAGCTAGATCAGAAAGTCCCCTTTTCAACTGCAAGATGTATGCCTTGGGAATGGAGATGCTTTACAAAAAAATGTGGGAACGATTTGCTCGTGGAGAGAAACCAGACCACGTGGCTGCTTTAGAAAAGGGAGAGACTCAGAAACAAATAATGTCTGCTTAAATTCTCATCATAAAAGGTGCTTCTATAATCTACAATTTACACAGTCTCGATCAGTCGTCGAACCAAGCACAGCTTCTCGATTCTCCCTCTATATTTATGACCTCTCGCAGTTACGCAAATATGCATTTACGATTTTTCATCGTTTTTTCCCCTTCGAATCTCGAATAATCTAAATCACGAGCGACTTCTTTTTTCTACAATAAACTGATGAGCTTAGACTAGTGTTTAGACACCGAACTCTAATTTATATACACGATTCAAATCTGACTGTGAGTCAATTGACGTTGGATTAGCGTGAAAGGACTGTACAAATGAATGAAAGTGTTCTCCTCGCTTATTTGGAATTATTTATTCTTTCCAATCTTACCACCACGACGTCCCCTCAGTGGAGAAAATTTGCCTGATTTCTTGAATCCAATGGGAGAAACAACTGAGTGGTGTAGTATATTTTCTTATCTGTCCTGAGGCCGAGTTCCTTAATCAGAATAGATCATGTCGGAGTTTACATTTTTCTGTGCGATGGGTTTTATGAAATTTTAAGTAATTAACAGCGCAACCTTCGTTTGCTCAAAGTTACCACGAAGGGTGATATTTTGTTGGAACTAGAAGCAATTTCGAAGTGAAATGACAGATCTTACCACCACGTGGACACTTTTCGCCGACGGATAGTACTTGTTATTGTATAGTATCGAATTTCGTCAATACACACTTGTAAATAATTAAATGCAATCATCATTAATCTTATCATCTGAGTAGTGTGAGAAGTATGTTAAGGTCTAATGTGTGCGGAATTATATATACATGCATATATAAAATCCATTCAAGCAGAATGGATAATAAGCGATGTAAATTTAGAAAATAAAGCTAGTATATGACTAAGTTTCGCAAGAAAAACGACGTTACCGATCCAATGTACAAAACCATCCTAAAAACGATTTCTTTGAAGTTAGGCTTATTTATTTGGACGTTTATTATTTAAACACGGTTTCTATTTTTTTTTCTTTTGACTGGAAGTCTCGGTTTATAAAAATCACGAGTTTGTTAATAGAAAAACAGGAAAAACTAGTTGTTAATGCTCGTAGATTGTAAAGGTGCCAATGAAAAATTACATAAACGCGCGTTGCGTAAGAAGTTAAAAAGGCTTTGCAACACGTGCACACAATACGTGGACGAATGTGGGAAGAGATTCTGATTCTAGTTGTTCGTTACGCCATTTTCGTGCAAACTATCAACCGTCATTCCAGTTCACTTCAGAGAACAGGTCAGCAGGCTTGGTGGCAAGCAGCGTATTAATTCATTTCAATTGGATACAGCCGTAATGCACATAGTCAGCCAAGCAATAGCGATGCCACATTTAACTCGAGCTGGCTTCACAGACTAGAAACTCGTGTGATTTTAATTACGAATTTTCATCAGTGAAAACTGCTTTTCTCAATTTAATTTTATTTCGGAGATATTCAATTGTAAGAATTTATCATCTTTCAGTGAATTTTATTTTTCTTTGTAAACCTTAGTATTAGTCGTCAAAATTTTTGAACTCAGAAAGTCACTGGTGGGCTGATAATTATTTTTAATATTATTTGTAGGAAAAATAAGGTTTTGTACAATTGTACACCTATTATGATTAAATTACCATTCGATGATTATTTGATAGTTTTTGTAACGAAATTGTAGGCAGGACTGAAATCTTTACAAATGTACACTTTTGAGCAGGAATATTATTCATCGTTGATCGTTTAAAAATCAACGTGAGTACTCACTCTCTTTCCCAGCTGCTGAGCATGGGCGTTTCCACGGATGTATGTACATACGTGTCTCAATACACATTGTAACGTTTTTTTTTTTCAGGGCCGCACGATTGGTCGAATAATCTCTCATTTTTTATATAAACGTAAAACAAAAGGACTAGGAAGAACAAAAGATTAAAAGCAATGCGTAAAAGCTCTAGGGAAAACTAGACCAACAGATTGAAGTCGAGAGAATATTTCATTTTTTTAGAATTATAAATGCTGAATGGCTGAATTGAACTATTTTATATAAAATTACAAGTTGAATATTATATACTATTAATAATTAATTTCTTTATAAAGAATTGTTCATTAATTATAAAGCTATAAAATAAAATCTTGCAATTTGAATTTCGTGCCACAATTTAAACTACATCTTTAAAATATGACCTTACTATTTGTGGTCTGAAGGTTTTTCATTTTAGTTAATTATATTTGTAGTAAATTCAATTTGAAATAATTAATTCTTGTTTTAATTAAGAGAATAATAAGGGAGTGACTACTCATTTGAGTAGGTTAATCAAATTAAGTGTAATGTTGAAATAGCAAAAACTTGTGCTTTAGGGCGGATCACTATGAGCCGGAAATTAAACGCTTTTAATTTATCATTGCCTATTCAGGAGCACCTGATACCTGCAGGTGCAACGATCGGTACAAATTGCTGGCTGACAAACTGCTGACCGATATATATACGCAGGTCATTCAAAGTCTTTCAAATTAAATTTTATCGACTTAAAATTTCTACGATTTAAATTTAAAATTTTACTCGACGAATATTAGAAATGGAAATTTATAATTTAATCAAATAGAAATTAAAATGAAGCATTTTTTCCAATAAACGTAAAAAAATCTCTACTTTTAATATTTCTTAATTAAACTGAAAAAATCGAATTTAGAGATTGGCACTTGGGTCCAAACCAAGTGCCAATATTTATTGGAATATTTCAAATTAATTAATTACAGTGGAAATGATCAATTTCAAGTCAAATTTGAATAGTTTTGACACTGAAATTGAAGGCGCTTGTAATTAAACAATTTCGAATCTTCAAAACCGAAAGTATTTAATTTTTAATATTGTAAGATTATTTTTTATGCTGTAGAAACTGCGAAGCCTACAATTTTTTTTTATGTGAAACTTGAGGTTGCACTGAAATGGAACCGATGCAACAACTAGAACAAGAACTCGCTCAACTCGCTGCGACTTGGTGTAATAGTTTCTTTTGATCTTTGGAATTTACAGTCTTCTCGCTAGCAAAATGTTATCTGGGTTATTATTACGCATCGCGTTCGATAGAGAAGCTTGGCCGACAAACGACGTCTGGTGGAACTGATGCAAAGGCTTTTCAAGGATATCCACCAAGCCTTCTCACGCTTATACGAACCTCCCACAGCCGGTTCTGTGTAAGATTCACAATGGAAAATTTCAGCAGACTCGCATACTGAGAGCATTTTTTGTGATATGACACTATGCGGCAACCGCGGATGTTATCAATCATCACATATCGAAGATATTACGACAGAGAAGCCACTGACTCAATCATATCTTATGGAAAACGCCAAGAAAATTTAATATCCCAAGGAATATTAGAACCCCAATTATTTAGCTCGAATATAAATATTTTAATCAAATTATATATTATTATATTATATATATATATAGTCGCTCATACATTGTATTATCGTATCAAAACCATTTTCATAATCCTACATATCAATTTTCGAAAAATAACTTATTGTGTTCCAAGTATTTTCACACCAAGAAAAAAAGTTTTTTTTTTAATCAAATAAATGTATATTTACTACAGAGCCAAAGAAAAAATATCTTTGAATTAAATAAAATTTATTTGATTCAAAGATATTTTTTCTTTAAATTTTTGATTCAAAGAAATTTTCTTTTTAATTCGAAGAGAAAATATCTTTGAATCAAATAAATTTTATTTAATTCAGATATTTTTTCTTTGGCTCTGTAACAAATATACGTTTATTTGACCGAGAAAGAATCAGGAAAACTCTGGGAATTTTTGGTATTTTATTGAAAAATCAACTTTTCTCTACTTTATCTTCGTTTTATTCCATTTCTGCTTTCTGCTTTCTGGAAATTTCAAGGAATTAAAAATTTTTTCGGGGAATTTTCGGGAATTTAAAAATAATTCCAGAGATATCTATGATTAAATCAAAATTTTGTGTAATTTGTAACGATTTTATGCAATTTTATGAGATATCTAATCATTTTAAGGGATTTCAAGCGATTTTTCTGATTTTTAAAAGATTTTGTAGAACTTAAAAGGATTTCGAAGGTTGTCGCAAAATTCGGAAGGATTTCAAACGATTTTTCTGTTTTAAAAGATTTTGAGAAATTTTTAACGATTTTATGGACTTTTATGAGATTTCAAAAGGTTTGTATATTGGGACTTTTAGGGGTTTTTTAATGTTGTCGTGGAATTTCAAGAAATTTTAAGGGATTTAAAATATTGTCGTGGAATTTTCAGGAATTTTAAGAGAATTCAAGAAAATTTTTTGCTTTTAAAAGATATTGTGGACTTTTTAAGGATTTTGTGGAATTTTATGCGATTTTTAATAATTTTATCGGATTTTAAGAGATTTTGTAAAATTTTAAAGGATTTCATGAAATTTCATGGAGATTTCTAATAATTTTAACGGATTTGAAAGGATATAAACGTTTTTTAAATGTTATCGTAGAAGTTTAAGGAATTTTAAGAGAGTTTCACGAATATTAACGGATTTCAAGTGATTTTTCGGACTTTAAAAATATTTCATAGAATTCGATGAGATTTCTATTGATTTTAAGGGATTTTAAATGTTAAGGCATTTCAAGCGGTTTCTAGGAATTTTTAGAGATTTTTACGAATTTTTCACATGAATTCAAGAGATTTATTTTTTTTAAATAAGATATTATATTAGTATATAATTATATAATATTATATCTTATGTCTAGAGGTGTATTATTTTTCCATTGGGAGAAGAACATCTTTTGATTATTGAATATTTTCTTGAATAGAGAACATTTTCCGGGTATTTATTGATATATACTGAACTAAATATAAATTCCTAGTTTCGAATTTTTCAGGTATAAATCTTAGAATTTACAGGTCACTTCAATTCGAAAAATAATTTCGGCTAAAGAAAAAATTATTTTTAAGCCATAATGTTCAGATTTTGACAATTTACGTCAAAATTTAAAGATATAAATTATTGCTTAAATATTGTGTATAATATGTGGTACATGATTAGGAATTAATCGAATGTTCTGTGAGGATCAAGAAAAAATTAAGTAGGTATCATATATAATAAATAAAAATATAAAAAATAATATATGTTCTATAAATAAAGAATCTCACTTGGCGTCATACGTGGAACTTTGCACCACGTATTTTTTCCACGTGAAATTTGGATGTAAATTGTGAATATTTCAAGCAGAATTCTACGTGAAGTTTCCATGACGAATTCCACGTGAAATGTTCCAAATTTACAGTCGAATTTATAGAATATATATGTTTTCACCTGGAAAAACTGAAGGACTTTTTTAAAACATCCTAAAATCGTGCTATACCAGACCAAATTTCGTTCCAAAAAACGCTTCCTAGACGTTCTAAAAACCCTCTTCAATTTTACAGGATATTTTCCCTCTTCTTTAAAAAAAAATCGATTCTGCTCTTTTCGGCCAGGGCCAGAGTCGGAGCGGGTGGTTCGACCTCCACCCTTCGAAATTATTTCCCCGGGAGTAGGACAACCTACTGAGTACGGAAGGGCGGGGAAGAGGAGGGGGGAGATCTCCCAGTTCCCAAAATTCTTGCTCCAGTTAGAGAAAATCATATTAGGGCCTCTCAATCTACTCTGCATGCTTTTCATTAAAAATCACAAAGTTAATTCTAAATTATTCAATTTCAATGAATAAATTTTTGGAATGGAATGGAATGCCCTTATACAGTTTGAACTTATAATATAAATTATTTCTTTCAATCGTTCATCTTGAAGGATTTGAAGATTAAGACTGTTCAATTTAGTATATGTCTGTTTAAAATGTTTGCAGTCTTGAATGCTTAGAATTTTTAATTCAATGGTTGGTCGATCCCCCTTGTTTTTATCATTATAGTCGCGGAAGAATCATAAATCTTAAATAGCCATGTGAAACACCTATGTATGTATATGTTCACATCCGGCTTTATAGGTTTATGTCGAGGCCTTCAGTTCAGCTTTAGGCTACTCTCCCTCAATTTCTCAGTAAGAAAAAAATAAGAGGAGTGATGTACCTGGAAAGCGAGAAAACCATTGGGTCCAAACTTCCATACCTAGCAGAGGACCAAGGACAACCCACCATCGGTCGAAAGACCCTCCCTTTGTGGGTGTGTTATACATGGTGATTTGGGAAATTCGCAGAAATGTGCCTCCACCAATCATAGGGTCCAAAAAATGGCGTTCATTATATGCGGATGTTAATTTATTCCCATATAAATTGCAGTACATTTATTCAAGGGGCAATAAAAAGTTGCAATATTACCTTGTTATATAAACATCGTATTTTTTGGATATTATTTTTGTATGTTATGTACTTTATTTGTTAAATGCAAACATATATTTTCTAGTAAATGAGAAATATGTCATATTTTGAAAATATGACAAATATTTTTCCTTTTAACTGACCTTCAATGTGAAAAATAATGAATGTTGGATAAGCTTTGAAATGTTTTTAGCCATGCATACAAGGGCAGTTCATAAATAGCTCTCAGTTTTCATCGGAAGCAATAAAAAGTCCCTTGTCAGTGAGAGCAGGTTGTAAGGGCGCTGGGCAGTTAAAAATATAACCGCTTTCTCTATTAACCATTATAATAATAACTATAATAGTAACTATAATATAACTATAATAATAGCACCAGAGTAGCACTCTAAAAATTATTGCAAAATATGAACTGAAAATTATAGAGCAATACTAATGAAATTGTTCTTTTTCTGTAATATATAATCCTAATTTATTTCGGAATTTATCATCTAAGAAAATTAAGATTTTTCTGAATTATTACGAAACATACCAACTGAATTTTTTTTAAAATGACTTGGAAAGCAAGTGAGATTTATTTTGGTGATGAGAGGTGCAAATTGGATATAAGGGAGACTAAAGAAGGTGGTGTCGTGGAAAATGGGTTGACAGTATAAGGACAAGATGGAGAACTAGGACGAGGTCGGATTTCGTCGGATCCAGGGGATGAAAGCCTCAAGTGTGTGTTTGAGTGGCTGTACACTATATATATATATGTATATGTATATGTATATGTATATATATGCTCTGCACGTAAATGTATATGTATAGTAGAGACTCCCTGACTTTATTTGCAGCAGCTGTATATAAAACTCGCAGTGTTCGCAGTTTAATTGCCTTCTTGTAACCCAGAAAAAGATTTACTTCCATTCCCTGTGCGAGCCACTGTTATATATTTTATCTTTCTCACTCTCACTAGTTTCCACTTTAATTGCATTATTCCACCCAGAAAAAATGTGCTTAACGATATATCTACGAATGTGTTGCATAGTTTTCTCTTGCAGAGAACTACGCCTCTTCTTGCTCAATATTTCCTGAAAAGGGTTCAAGCAAGAATAAGAATAAGAATAAGAATATAAGAACCACAGAAAAAACAAGGACTAAAAGTGTTTACAGCTGAAATCAGTTTTTAGGCTGACTTAAGACTGAAATTCAGCCTAAAAATTGATTTCAGCTGTAAACACTTTCAGTCCTTGTTTTTTCTGTGATGAATAAGAATCAATGAAATTCTATTAATAAACGAGATTATTGTCGGCATTTTTGAATTTCAGAGATTTCAGGTATTTCAGGGATCCTTAAAGAAAAGACTTCTTTAAAAAAGTGGCCCAATCGAATATTTTTAAGACGATGGGATGAATATTTTCTTCATGCGGCTCGATGTCGATTATAAGAAAGGACTACGAAATTGGAAAGTTCTGCTAAAAAAGGAGGTCAACCTATTCCAATCTCTCTAATAATATTCCATCTTCTTTTCGCAGTAAATTACTGTTTCTCAAAATATCCAAATCCCAAAGCATAAATTCCAAAAATCATTCAAGGCTTCTGAATCATTAGAATTTTCTATACACTTCAGATAAAAACATGTATATGAAAGCTTTTATAATCGAAAAGTCGAGTCAGGGAAAGTTTCGATAAATAATATATGTATATATAAAAATGAAGTCAACACTAGAATAAAGTGTGTTATCCAAAGTGGACCTTTCCTAGTGTCGAACACATATATATGATATATAAACCCGGCTGCGGCCCATTGTGCAACCCTATAATATATACTCTAACCCGGAGGTTAGTGTAGCGTGGCTAGAGTATTGATTGCGCAAGACGAGGCCACCGCAGGGTGAAACTGGGTCGAAACCACTCTTCTGAGCAGGAATTGAAGGGATGAGGGAAGAAAGAGCGACAGCCGAGGGGTTCAAGGGGTATATTCAAGGGGTAGAAGCCCAGGAGGTGGGGGTTTGCTTGAAGGGGTCAAAAGGAGGAAATGTGCTGCGAGGGTTGCAGGGGTTGCAGGCCAACCCACCCCACTGACTCGCCTCGCGTTTGCGTTTCGCGGAGTTTCTACCGTTTCTAGCGTAGAGGGATCCTTGACATAAATAATCAGTAGTGGAGCACATCGCGGTGCTGGTCGCCATAGCAACGACATCGATCGCATGCCAGCCCTCCTCTGTGAAGCAGGCCAACATTATCTTCCTCGTGTAATCCCTTCCACCCCTCTAACTCGCTTTCTTCATTTCTTCCTTCCTATACCCAGTTTAGGGCTCTTCCTGACACAACTCCTTTCTACGGCAATCCCATTTTCATTTTATATATCATTCTCGAGACGTCGGAAATTAAAGAAAAACATGTCTTCCGTTTGTCATTTATTAGCGGTATTAGATAATTGTGTTAAAACATGATGCAGAGGAGGAAAAGAAGTTACTGATGAAGATGATGTGAAGATTCGATCCCAAACATCGAAAATGATGAAAAACATGTTACAAGTTAATGCCATCGTTTCCGGAAGTCGGGAACGTAGAGTAGCCAACTAATCGTAATTATATTTTCTTGATTAACATATTATAAGAATTATATCGTTTTTTTAATGTTTATCGCTTGGCTCCTCCATGGTACCACATTGTCCCATAGATTGAGCCACATTCAACGAATGGCAGGAGCACTTAGCTTGTTGTAGCACCTAAATCGTTTTTCAGAGCAGCTTCTGGGTTTTTCGCTAGCACAGATAAATACGCAGCAAACAGATATATGTATAACTAGTAAAAATACATGTGCTAGTACAAATACATGTGCTAGTATATTCTCTTCTCATTAGGACCTCGATACGAGTTTATCTGGCGTTTAGAATCATCGTCAGGTTATTTGTTAGCGGATAGTTATAGAGTTGGTCGGAGGCTAGTATATAATAAGCTAATCTAAGGGAACCTTGGGCCTCACCCATACAGTGCCTTATCGCCAACTATCGCACTACTGGCTACTTAACTATAACTAGTAACTACATACTATGATTGTCCGTGTGCTACTCGCAACGGTTACCATTCGTTCTTTCGTTATTCGTTCGTTGGCTGGCAAAACGACAGATAAATTCATTCCAAGCGGAACTGGCGAAAAGTGAACGTGCTGATCTCAATAGAACGTATTAGGTTATCGAACCCAAGTCATGTCAATGGATTTCTTCATCTCACTATTAAAAATTGCTCCTGAGTCCTGCGAAACAAGTCGATTTTGCCCTCGTTATTCTTTAACATTGCCTAATTTTTTTTATACACTGTAAACAGTCTTGGTATTAAATATTTAATAAATATGTTCATTCCAACATATTGATTCGCAGTATGATTATTCAGTTTATGATTAGTTCTATGATTATTCGGAACTCTTGGAATTTTAATTAGAAAATTAATTCTATGACTAAAAAAAAGAGAATGAGATTTTGGCGAAATTTTTGCGAAACATGAATATTCAAGATTTAAATTAAAGTGCTTTCTGGCTTTTGAATGTTTATCTTCTCAATTTACGTCACTAAGTATCTCGAGTGTTCTGTAAAACGAAACATTTTTAGTGGTTTCTAAATTTAAGTGTCTTCTATAGATATTGAGTCTCATCAGTGGCGACTGTCCTTAATATATTTTTGGGCTTGTAGAATTTTTATATTATCAAAAACTCTGTTATTTGAGATACTGTGACTTCTTACTGTTTAACAAATTTTTTTTATCACCCAACCTGACGAAATGTCGACTCATCCTCAAATTACAAAACAATATTTCTCTTGGCATGCTCTAGCAGTTTCTAAAGAATATTGGAAATGTGAATTATATAAGCAAGATTTTTTTAAATTGCATCTTGTATTTCTTGGGTGTAATCAGTATACAAAGACCGTTTCGTATAATAAGAGATAATTATACCTAATACTAAGAAATCAGAAAGCGATAATTACAAACGATCACTTAGGCTACACGTAATATATTTTTCTTTTCTCATTACGAAAAAGTAAACATTTATCTAGGCCTTGATATTTACATTTAACCAATAATGCTTGCAACTAAAGATAACTTTACACCTCGTCTGTGAAAACCGATGTTTCTTCCGCGTTTAATTTTCAAATTTCGAGTACTCAAAGTACTTCGTGTTTGAAAACTCTAATTAAGTTGGGATAAATTCAGCAATTTTGAAATTATCTGTTGAAGTTTTGTGTATTTAGCCCTGAGTGCTGATGAGGGCTCAAATAGTTGATGTTAATATATGAAACGAGCGAGTCGAACCAACTCCAAACTAGGCAAACGAGCAAGCCTAATATCGAAGTTCTAAGCTGACACACCCTAATGTCGATCCATACCCGCATAGAGGGAACATAAATAAACTAAAAGTGTTCAAACTTCACTCACATATTCCTCAATGTCACTTTTACTATTTCTGTTACTCAAATATAGATTTTATGGATACATAAATGTGTAAACTTCACAATCAAATAGATATAATATGTGTAAGAAGATTTCTGCACGATTAAATTGATTGTACTGACGAGCACATTTTAATAGCACTAACAATACTATAAAAGAGCAACGAGGTAAGTTTATTTTCTATTTTATAGCTCATTCAGTTTTCATGATCTGAAATTACATTTATATGTAAGTAATAAATATAAAGAGACTTGAATTGATGTACAGATCTATAAATCTCTACATCCTTTTGAGATTAAGAAGGTTGAAGGTTACAGAATATATATAAATCACATTTGCTTCATATTTAGAGTAAATAGCATGTTTTGCCTTTTGATTAATTCTTTAATGAATGGAATTTCAATTATACGTTAAAATATCTTTGAGATAAACATAACGCCTTTCCTAATCACATTCATAATTTTCATTCATAAATATAATTAATTAAAAATAAACATTTTATACACTGTATTAAGCTTATTATTAACTTAACTATTACACCTTTATTTTTCGAATAAAAATTTTGTTTTGCATATAACTTGAATTTGAAACATGACTTGAATATGATTTATAACTCTTTTCTCCACAGGGAAATAAGGCTGAGGCGATATTGCACATCGACGGGAAATCAAATTCATATTCCGAACCCAATTTATCTTTTGCATTAGATTTCGATTTAGGCATCCAGGGCAAAGTATATCGTTGCACTAGTAGACATAGTAATAAAACGTGTGCCAAATGAAACTCGTGACTTTTACGCAAACGTAAACGTCGACCTTCGACGACTACATAAGCGCGACTAACGTTGCGGTTGCAAGAGACACATTTTTTCGTCATGTGCAACTTACATTAGGCACGAGATATAGCTTGCGTAAAATTACACAATCCTTATACATTGACAAAAATTAATCTGAATGAAGTCTTTCATTTATCGTGCAATTCATTCTTTTATCTTAAAATTGGCATCAATTTCACCTTTTTTAAATAAGAATCGTTACATTTAATCATGCAACAACTTTCAGTGAATTTTCGTTTAAAAATTGATGATTTCGAATATTCCAGACTATTTTCCAAATAAATTCCTAAATTTGAATACGTTCCTTGACCTCTTATATTTCTGATGGTGAGTAATACGAGGATATGTATAATATGCATAATTTTTTAGCAATCTCGATCCGTGTATTTATTCTCGTATAACTCAAAACATGATCTAGAAGACAAACTTCTTTGATATATAAATTGTATATGAAACAAGATACGATAAACGTATCTTTTCACCATTTTTTTGAACGTCGATTACTCTTTCATTTATATGGACGAGCGCTTTCGGTCTGCGGCATTCCTGGCGTTATATACGTAACTTGGCGAGCAGCCTTAGAAAGCTATTTGTAGAATCTACGAAAAGTCTGATTCATTGATGCCAGGCTGTCTTCCAACGGGTAAATAAAATATTAAACACTCCAAGAATTACCGCAGTTCGTGTATATATCGACTGTAAAACCATCAGCATAACTTTTTCCGCAATATATATGTGTATGCAGAACGTGTATGCATTTTTCAATCTATTGATCTAAAGTCTACTTTCATGAGGCCATAAGTACCCTCATAATCCATGCAAACGCCGAGAAAAAAATGTATTTTCAAAGCATTTCAACTTTTCACCACATGAATGCGAGTGTGTGCTCGAGATCAAGAGGCAAAATTAACGATAGCTCAACATTCTGAAAAGTCACATTGTAATGCTTTTAAGAGCATTTCTATATATGCTGTAAAGAAAAAATTCAAGAATGAAAAATGTTCTGTCATCCCTCTATTCCTCCAAAATTACAAATTATGATTTTTCTTTTATTTCGAGAGCTCTTCGTTATTTCTGTCATTCTTTAATTCATTTATTTCAGGACCCGAAGCAAAATGCTTTCTGGTTACCCGAAAATGTTGCAGAATAATCAGGACAAAAGAATTTTTTTATCATTCTCCACGTACTGCCATTTAATATAATTAAGGATCCATATTCCAGTTTATAATGCAAATCGATCAGTCTAACTTCAAGTTTAATGCCTCAACTTTTTCTCATTCTCTCCATTCTCACACACATTTTACATGTGCTAGACCCGATGGTCTCAAGCGTCTCAAGTTTGTCGATTCCCATATGAGGGTGTTATCTTATACGTGACGTAACGACTTCCATATTTCATGCCAAAAAACTCATGTTCGCATTAAAATCCGATCCCTGGCCCCGCCTCCAGTCTTCTATAGTTACGAGTTGTGACAGTCATTCACTTCCTAGCTCTCCCGTTAAAACATCGTTTCCTGAAACTTTTGTTCGACTTTTGCCAGTCGGGAATGTACTTTGATTGGGAGCCACTCTCGAATCCATTTGGTTCCAAGAAAGATAGAAACGGACCCTTTCGACCGCACTATTCGACTTATTAGATTTTCTTGTTTCTCAGCAAATGCGGAGAATTCTCATTAGTCTGGAAAGAAGTAGAAAAAAATCTCTATAATAAACCGACCGCGTTTGCTTAGCCTCGGGATTCTGCGCGTTCTCTGGGCTTGATACTCGGGTACGATATGCTCAAGGTTGAAACCCCCTCTTACCAAACGTTACGTAACACAGCATATAACGCTATATTGCTATATATTGCTATATCACTATATCACTATCACTATATATATTTATATAATATATATACATATGGTCGAGTGCGTACGCGTCAGATGTTATAGGTTCCAAGTACTATCATAGTATTGTAGTAACCACACACGTGGGAAGATCCAATGATTACAGAATCATTGCGTCCGGCGCAAATGGCTTTGAAAAAGTATTTACAATCCTCGAAGTCATTTCAGTTACATAAGTGATTTCTGATAATCTGGTGCATCAACATTTTTAATCGCACTCATGTTTCCTATAAAATTCAAAATTAATCGAAGACTATGTACTAGAGATCTATTAGAAATATTAAGTTCACCTCCCATTCATGTATAGAATTCACATCGAATATTATATAGTTCCATCAGAATTCCATAGAGCAGTTTGATTAATAATTTATTTTCACTTTAAACAGTATGAATCAGTTCATTTGTTCCTACAAAATATGAAAATAACTTTATCTCATAATGAATATAATACGTATTCCCGAGTGTATTCCGGAACAGTATAATGTACAAATAGTTATCTAAATACAATATAGAAGCTTATTATTCAGCACATATTTTTAATCATACCGCATTTGCAGAGGCAGAATCGAAATTTTGTTTGCCTTTATCTTTTCAGACGTTCAACCGTGGTGTGTATATTCACTGATATCTTGAACTGTTATTTTCTTATATATCTTTTGTCTGGAAGGAAAGATATTTGTGATACTCTGATTTGATAACAAGAATTGGAATAAAATACTCTTTTTAGATTAGATATATGCTACAAAATCAGGTTATTGTAGGAATTACGATCCAGCAAATTATGTAGTATCAATGAACAATATATATATACATATATATATATATACATATACATAAATAGTTGAGCTATTATCCTGTCGTTATATTATGCATGCATAACAAATGATGGTATAATGCATGTGTAGTATGCTGAATGCATAGGGGTACAAAATGTAACTTTGCAAATTACATTATGCACGTTGATAAGGCTAAAGTCCCATATCATTGTAACAGTTGCATTTCTAAACAATCTAAATATTTATAAGTACTTCACGTTGAAATATATAATGTTGAATCAATTATATGATATATGCAATATATTCATTTGCATATATCACAGATAATCTTGCCTAGACATTTGTTCCTACAATAACTGAATCTCTGAAAACAATATCCATAATACAGCGATTATAAAATTTTTTCCTCAAATCTCGTCCTTGAGAATGGAGGCCGATTCAACAGACTTTACGGAACAGCTCTAATACTCGAGATTCGATATAATAGCTTGAAGCGGCGGCCAGACACGCACGGTTGATTACTTATCTTCCTTGTTATGCTGTGCAAAGAATCAGAAATGCACTATATGGGTTGAAAGATACACAATTGCACGTACGTGCACGTGAACATTCGGCCCGGCAGTATTATCAAGCGCAATAATTTTAAACACTGCATCACCCGGGTTTAAATAGCATTCAGACGCGTTTGCACGCCACGCGCACAGCCTTTTATTCTCCCTTTGGAAATTCGTTTAAGAAGAGGAAATTAAACTACAATTGCGGAAAAATTAGAAGCTTATATCTGCTAATATTAGTTGAGATGTGATGGTTTGTAATAAATCTTTGCTGTAAACAGTATGATACTATATTTAAATAGTGCGCGTTGTATATGATTGGCTATTGAAGACATAACAATATCCATTTGATGGGAAGCTCAACTCGCATCTGCGGCCAGCATCAATCGATTAATATCAAGATTAATATACTGAATTTAATTATTAGTACTGTAATTATAACGCAGTGTGAGATGCCTACACTGATGTTGGCATTACCTCTTGTCTAACAATTATGTTTAACAAAAATCTACAATATCGTATTATGGTGTGTTCTCCGACCCAATCAAGAAAATAATTACTCCCTGATCACTTGGATGATTAAGAAGCGCATTGATAATTATTTTTATCCATAATTTTTATTCAGCATAGTTTCCCAGAATGATAAATTAAGGAGTCAAACACAAAGACAGATTAGCATCAACCATCAGGATAAATACACTTCTTCAATACCAACCAAGCCCATATGAATTATACCTGTATCAAACATAGACCATAGACCATAGACAGTAGATCGTTAATGTAGGAGGAGATTACTGGCTTCTAATGACAGACCTAAACAGATAATTCACGACAGATCCAAAAGCAATTTATTTGATAGATAACCCTTCCCTACGTCAATGAATCAATAGTGCAATTACCATCTGAATACCTCCACACAGTAGTGCTGGTACACAAATATGATCTATAAGCACCTTATTTGAATTTCCCATCATTCTCCTTTTACATTTCTGCTTTTCTACAAAAGTCTTACCGAGAGTCTTGCATAGAAGGAAGTTCTGCATCATCAGCTTGGAAAGCACCATATATCATATGCGATCTAACTTAAGAAATGCTTTGTTGGTAAATTTCAAGTAATGATAATGAATTAGCTTCTGAAAGAGATGAACACCTGAATCTGAATTGAAGGCACTTGTTTGGGAGGATGATGATGATATAGGAAGAGAGATATGTTGCAGATCCTTGGCGCCAATTCTGCCACAGGAAGGAGCCTGGCTTCTCCGGAAGATGAATCTCCAAACTGAGAATCTAAGCCTGTTCACGTGAAAACGAGATGACGGGATCGTGTCTTATGACGTCATAACACCATCGAAGTGGCAGGAGTGCATACATAATAAGAACCACAGCCTGGCAACTGCCTACCTAACAACCTACCAACGCGACGCTTGGCCGTTCCGATCTCCGATGCAATGTCTGCCGGTTCCCATGCTGAAATTCCCCCTCTCTTCTTTCACTACTCTTTCTCCTTTTTACATATACATAGACACATCTCCTGTAAAGCGATTTGCCCACTTGAATGGTTGGATAGATCTCGGTTAGTATTAGAAAGACAAAAGCCCGCCTCAATCATCCCCTCTTGAGTCCTATCTGTTTCCGGAAGTTGCACCGCGAAGAATCTCGCAAATATCAAGGACAAGCTGAATTACTGCTGAGCCGAAAATAATTGCACAGCAGAAGCCAGAAGTGTTTCAGATTGTATAGCTAAAATTGGAAAATTGGAATAGTATCGCTATATATTCGGATACATCCGAACTAAATAGTTTTATTCCGATCTAATCCATAGTTTTCAATCTGAAACTTTTGCCATGGCTGTTTTAACTGTTAAAAGTGAATTTTAGTTAATTTCATTTCATTCTTTGCAGTATTGGTCGATAATACTTGTAATCTTATTAAATGTAGCTTCTGTCAACTCGAGATAATTCGTTCCAATTATGGTCAGCATTTCCTTTCAAGATAAGGTCTTTAAGGATAAGTTATGAATTCTGAATCATAATTTGCTTCTGTATGTATTTTATGTATATATTATACGTGTTTGAAAGATTAGACAATGCTTCATAAAAATTTCTTAGGGAATTACGACTATGAGTAATATGATAGATGACTTTTGCTCAGAATTCGTTTTATTCACTAGAACTAATTTGTTGATATTAAGACTGTTCGAATATAGAAATACTATAGAAAATACTTTCATTTACAGAAATTTGATCTAAATAAAGAATTTTTGTGCGATATTACCACCGCGAGACGTGTCACCTCCCACCATAATTCAGAAAAGTACGATTTTATTTATTATTTATTTAATTTCTTACAACTTCATGTCATTAAAGAATCAAATGTAGAAAATCTTAAACAATTTGTGAAATCCTTTAAAATTCCACGAGGAACTTTAAAATTCATAAAAACCTCTTAAAATTCTTTCAAAATCCATGAAAAGCTTCTAAATCCTTTAAAGTTACTTCTAAAAATCAAAATTTTTTTAAATTCATACAAGCTTTTTAAAATTCTTTAAAATTCTACATGAAACTTTAAAATTACATTAAACCTTAATTTAAATATTATACCTATTTCTTGTAATCCCTTGAAATTTTAAGGAATTCGAAATGTTTAAAAATTTTGAGGAATTTTAAGAGGTTTCTAAGCATTTTAAAAGATTTCAACGAATTTAAGCGATTTCTAATATTTTCTAAATTTTTATAAATTTTTGGGAAATTTTAGGGTATTTCAAAAGGTTTATATGAATTTTAAGGGGTTTTCAGGAATTTTAAATAAGGTTCTATGATTTCGAGGAATTTTCAGATATTTTAAGAGATTTATAAGAAATGCGAGAGATTTTATGGAATTTGACGATTTTAAAATATTTAAAGAAATTTTTAGATATTTTAAGGAATTCTAAATGTTTTAAAATTTTGACCGATTTTAAGAGATTTCTAAGAATTTCTACAGTTTTCTAAATTTTCGTGAAATTTTAAGGGATTTAAAAAGGTTTATATAAATTTTATGGGGTTTTTAGGAATGTTAAATGAGGTTCTGGAATTTCGAGGAATTTAAGGATATTTTAACAGATCCTCTTAAAATCTTTTCAAATTACTGAAAATTCTTACAAGATTTTTAAAATCGTTTAAAATGTAACGAAAACTTTTAAAGTCCCTTAAAATATATAAAAATCTTTTAAAGTTTTTCAAAACTTTTCAAAATTCCCTAAAATTCCACAAAAAAAAAATATTTTAATCGTTTTTGTGAACTTTTAACTCTCTAAAACTGAATCAGTCAAATTCCACTGATTTTCAGTGACTCTTTTCTCACGATTTTATTCAATGCAAGTTCACTGAGAATCAGTGACAAGTCATTGAAATTTTCAGTCATCTTCACTAAACTACTCAAAATTTCAGTGACTTTTCACTGATTTCCAGTCGATTTTTCACTGATTAAAATCGTGAGAAAAGAGTCACTGCAAATCAGTGGAATTTGACTGGTAATCAGTTAAATTTCACTGATTCAAGTTTAGAGACAAGGGATTTCAAGAGGTTTTTAGGAGTTTAAGAAATTTTAACGTATTTCGAAGGTTTTCCTGATATTTTTTTGCACCATTATAATTTGTTCTTCTTTTTCCAACTTCAAATCATTCAAAAACCAATAAAGTTTGCAACAACAATGTATGCGAGATTTTCGAGACATATCGTGACACTACTTTTTTAAGATAGGATAGTTAATCTTAAAAATGTCTCAAGGATGTTGATTATATAGCTATAATTAGTTTCCGTGATGAAACTCCTGACTCACTGAAATTCTTTGTTATTAAGAAAAATCATCTTATAAAATATATACATATATATACATCTGAACAATTGGTACCATTTTCTTCATCCCAAGTAGATAAAGCAAATACCTATTATAAAAGTGATGATGATACAAGATACAAGTAATAATCTTCTGAAATGCTTTGTCATCAAAATCAAATCATATAGTACATTTCAAATCAAAATCAAATCGAAATCATAGTATACTATTCATAATTCTTCTTTCTAAATCTGAATCAGCGAAAACCATACCAAATCAGTGAAATTCGCTGATGAATCACGCCCTCTATGAGAGCAATTCCACTGACTCATCAGCGAATTTCACTGATTTGGTACGGTTTTCGCTGATTCAGATTTAGAGAGTTGACAAACTGATCAAAGATGAAAATATCAGATGTTATCTTCAGTTGTCGATGGAACTGATCTGAATATATCCTAATTAAAAAAAAATGCTATGAAATAACCGAAATCCTCTTTCATCTTCAAATTTCCCAATCACCTTTCCTACAATTTTCTCCACCTCCATCCCCAGTTGAACAAGAGCCATCACTGTTGCAACACCAACAACTACTGCAATCATCCATCCAACATGTATATATTCTACATCACAATGTATACAGAAAAATCATGATTTCTGACCAATAAGACCACAAAAGTGGATGTCATCACCTGAGTTCGTCACTCTGAAAGTAATGTTCAACTGTGGGAGTTGAGATTTTGGATCGAAAGCCAAAGGTGCGAAGAAGGCAGGCGGTATAGATGGTATATGGTATATGATGCTTGATGAAACGGGCCGTTCGAATCGGCAGCTGCGGAGGTGGTTGTAGCATAGTCTAGTGGCAATGCTGAAATACTGGGTGCGGGGGCGCAGAGGTGAAAAGAAGATGAGGGTGGGGCAGTGGTTGTAGCAGAGGTCGACTAGAAGGAGGAAGAGGAGGGTCGACGAGAAGCGGGGTTGGCGTTTCCGGCCTGGCACTAGGCAGTTTGGCAGGCCTGGCCGGGGCCTTGCGACATGTGTGTCAGTGCTAGTGGTACCTAACAACCTAACCACCTACCGGTTCGCCTTGATCCCTTGAATAGACGGGAGGTATACGTCTCTCTTACGTAAGCACTACGAGAGAGCAACTTATCACTCCACGTGCTAGAGAAAGAGGCGCATGCTTCCTTACCCCACTTCTCCTCTTTTCTCCTTCCATCTCACTTGCTCACCAGTCGCGTAGGGGCCAAGGGGCCTAATGGCCCTCCAACAAATTCGAAACCATTGCTCCTCCCCTTGTCTAAACCAACTGGACCTGATCTTTCCATGGCGAATAAAGTATAAAGCCAATTCCTTTATTGCTTCTTGCAGGTAAAAGTGAATCGAGGTAGGATTTTTTTAGGTCCGAGGGGACGTTGGGGACATCCACCCTTCTTCCTGATTTCAATAATCATGAGGCATTCAATGGATTTCCTTTGTTCATGTATAAAGGATTCATTGGTTGTCTGAATTGAGGGAAAGACATTTTAGAATAAGAATAATGTCTTCCGAGAAAATAAATTATTTTTCTACTGAAATATATGGTTGTAGGAATGTAGATGTTGATGAATTCAGGTATGTTAGGTTTTCAGGTAGAATTGTCTTTGTTGGATTTAACAGTATGGTGAAGACTACAACGGACTACCTGAAGAGGGATTGCTATTGGAGGTCCATGAACCGTCTTGAGAAACAGACCTTCGAATAATTATTTGGCATCTTCAATTCAGTGGTTAATCTTTAATTATACAAACATAAGAATCCTCTAATTTGCATCTTCAGTTTTCTATTCCCAGGATACCTAGAGATACCGATCTTCCGCCCATTTTATTACAGCAAAGTTTGATGGTCCATTCATTAAGTATATCTGCAATCTCCTAACTCGATTTATAACTTATATCTTCTCTTTCCAAAAATCAAAATGATCTGATCTTCAGATTACCGTAAGTTTCATAAAATCTGATAAGGACTGGAAATCGAGCTAGAAAGATTACTACCAATCAGATATTTAATTTCTACTTTAATGATTCTGTTATTATTCTGATGAATCATTTCTGGTGCTCATTTTCTGAAGAAATATAGCTATATACGTTGAATCTTCTTTTTATTCGCCTTTTACCGACAGTGGTTTCGACTTACGGAGTCAACAATGTAAAGCGAGGAGTGCAGAAAAAGATTAAATCGCCATTAGTCGATGAATTAGTCGTCCTTGATGTGCCCTTGACGAGTTGCAGCGTCGATCTAACAATAGCACAGTCGCTCGTGAAGATGATTTCACCCACCCTGCGTGTAGGGCGTGGCTTACGCACCCCCGCAGGCTTTTGCCAGACGCCATCTTGATTAACTGAACCGACGAGGGTGAAAGTTATAGGGTGGGATTCCCCTCACAGGAATCTTACTCTTCTTGTCTCAAAATTGGAGTGCAAATTTCTCTACTTCCTTTTAAGAAGAATTCTTACCAGAATCATATCTTCGATCAAATATCTTCAGCTTTCAATTATAGAGGAGCTCAAAATAAATTCTCATACATAATACAAAAATAATACAAAAAGATATGATTTCAAGAAGATATGATTTCGAGATTCTAAAATACATTTTTCTTCTATGTAAATATGTAGAAAAAGAAACTGAAATTCTTGACGCTCAAAGTATAATGTTGAACAAAGGATGCCGCATGATTCTTTCATAGAAAAAAGTAGTCTGATCTTTTTGTGTTAATTTGATTGCAACAGAAAGATTGAATTACTTTAACATTTCCAGAGTCTTCTGTGTATAAGGAGAACCTTATAATAAAATACTTCTCGACGCTACGGGACTACGACAGACTCTCTGCTCTTTTACTTTATAACTATCCTCCATGCTGGAAACGACCTTAAGCTCGCTCTACGTAACGAATGGAAGACCTCGGCGAATAGTTACGTAACAGTGTTCAGTCAGCATTGCGATTAGACTCTTGAGTTTTCTTCGCTCGGTTCTTTTTCCTTTTCCATTACTCGTTTCAACACTCATCAGCATTTTCCCTCGAAAAAAAACCTCCTGAGAAATGTGCTGCTTCCTTTTAGGGACATGCAATTTTTTCAGAGTATTAGGCAAATGTTTTATTTCGTTCACGCATGCTTAAATGATCTGGCCTTAATTTCAGTGTGGGAAGCATACAAGTGATAGTTTATGATCATAATTAGCAGCTGCATGAAAAATTTCCTCAGAGGAAATATCATTGTCTTGCAAGAAAATGCTCAGAACTGAAACTTCAATAATTTTCATTCAAATTCAGCATGATTTTAGTCCCTAGGGACAAAAAAGGACTCGTTTATATTCTAAGTGTCCGAAAAGTGACTTTTCTCCTCCTAGGTGCATAATATACGTTTTTACATTGTAGATTTTACATTCTAGTGATTTTATCGAGAAATATTACGTCTCTTCACAAAAAGAAGCCTGCGGCTGATTGTTGGTGGAAAAGCATTGATAGCAACTAGTGTTTACAGGTGTACCTGAGCACTGAGTACCCATAAGTACCTAACGGTAGGATATGTGGAATAAGGAACAATAAAAACGTGTTCTACCAGTACGTTATATTATATTATATATATATATGTGTTCGTTTGATTTGTTCACGGAGTGAGCAGGGGACCAGGGATATGCATGGTTTCTTCTTTTTCAGCTACTCAAGGCTAACCCATCCCACATAACATAGCCACATACACATCAGCAAACACATAAGCATATATATTCATGCATACACTTTGTACTCTAGCTCTCTCCTCTACCGATTTCACCATTCTCGCCATGTTTTTTTTATATTCGCCTCCCTCTTCTTCAGTCGTTCTCTTTTCTCACTCTTCATCCTCCATCTTCATTTCTTTTAGCTACGTTCTTGATCTTCTCCTCCTTCCTCTTTTGGCTTCAGCATAGTTTTCCTTTCTCTCTCTCTATTTTTTCCCTTCCGCAGTAGGAGAATCGGAGAAGTTTTCTTTTTCTCTCCGCTCTCCCACAATTCACTCTGTCCTTTTCTTCATGGACTTGGGCTGATTCGCTTACCCGCTCTCTATCCCTCGAGTGATGTCATTCGCGGAACGTCAAAAAGGCTTTGTCGACAATCTGCATTTTTTCCGTTGAGAGCTGAGACCAACGAAGGTTTCGAAGTTGATGTATAAAGAAGATCGTGGTTTAGAAAAGTTTTTATATCTCTTATACAAAAAGTTGTTCAGGGCTTTTTTGAAACTTATACATATTGAGTTTGGAGAAGGGAGTCGGATTGAAAGCTTCCTTCCGAGTTTTTGGGACTCGATGTGGGGATTGACGTCATTAGGGGTCGTTTTTTGATTTATGGGACAAAGTTCACGTCGGCGAAGAATTGAGCGGGAAAGATGAACCTGGAATAATTCGTGTGAGAGGATTGCGTGTCTGTGTATCGTTTGAGAAATTGTCTGTGTATACTTTGAGAAATTCTGAAATTTTGGTAAATTCTATGGTATTTTTTCATTAGGAAATGGGTTGCTTCTTTCATAATTATTAATCATCATTCCCATATCGGCAAGACTTCATCAAAGGTTGAAAGGAATCTGAATCAAAGATGGAGGAAAAATGTGGGATGTTTTAAGATGAGATATATATAATGTTAACTGATTTTTCGAAATTCGCAATTTTCTTCTCATTTCAGGGAATTCTCTTGCCCCAATTAAGGATATCAGTGTAGTTAACGAACAATGTCGCTCTCGACGTCATTGTCCGGTGCGAAACGAGCAATTTCCTCATTTTAATGATGGAACCGAACCGTGCGCGGTCATCAGGTTTAACTATTCCGTTAGCCTTGTCGAAATGCAAGTTGGTCAAATTCGAACCATGATACTGTATATCGTTTTGATCATCACAATTCAGTGAATCATATAACGGGAATTCTCGATCAAATTTATTGACCCGGTTTGTGCGAAACAAAAATGGTTTAATCTTCCTAATATTACAAAAAGAAACTATAATTACAGTTTAATTTTACTGTAAAGATTAAAATAAAACAATTTTTAAATATGTTTAGATTTTCCTTTCTCAACAATTATATATATATATATATATATA
>UCOH01011398.1:0-18059 GCA_900474275.1 Synergus japonicus | reverse complement strand
TAATCTAACTATATGTATTTTAATTATTATTGTTGTTAAATAAACTACTATTAAAAGTACCCGTGACATTTTTGGTAATCCTGCCAGGATCCGTTGAAGCGATTTTACGAAATCAAAACTCGACGGATTATCGAAAAAAAAAGAAACTGGTGTGATAAGTGATAAGTGCGAATTTCTGTCGGAATCTACGGACTTCCGATGAGTGATAAATAATAAAGTGATAAGTGATCACGTGTGACGGTCTAAATGAAAGTCACTTTATACTTTTATTCTGTCAAAGGTCCGTAGATCAAGACAGAGAACTTTATTTCAAATGAAACCGAAGTTGAGGCCGTAGCAGTCAAACAAGGAATGATCTGCCTGGCCCATGCATCCGTAGGGCCCGTGTTCCCCGGATGCATACTACAATCTTATCTTAGGATAAAGGAGAGGGAGATAATATCTATTTTTGGGAAGTTTAAAAAGCTATGCTAAAGATAACATCTAGCCTATGCATTCCAGCTTCACACCTCCCCTGTTAGAGGGAATTACTCATGGAATTCATTAAGCTTACATATTATTTTCTTTTAAATTTAATTGGTTTATCATCTAACTTGCTCTGTAAATCTATTGAGGGGGCACTCGCAGGTACATAGGTGACTACGTGTGATGGCATTTCGTTATTTATCTGATTAGTGGTACAACAAAAATTAATGCAGATTTTCGGAAGACATTTTCGCATTAGATCAAAGATTTCGCATTTATAGAAGGTGAACAATAAGATAAGGGCTAGTGAAATGTATCCTAAATAAGATAAAATGTTCGTCGCCTTTTCTTTCCAAAAATGAGATCGCCTAATACTATGTAACTTATCTAAAACAGTTTCTATTTCGTTTCCTAATAAATTTTCTATAGTACCCAGCTAGTCCTAGAAAAGACATGACATCTTTTTGTTTCTCAGGCCTTTTAAAATTTTTTACGATTAATAATTTATTTGGGTTTAGTTTTACCCCGTTTGCGGTAATTAGATGCCCTAAGTATTCGAGTTCTGGTCTGAGGAACTCGCATTTATCGGGTTGTAACTTTAACCCCGTGGCACGTAATCTTTCAAATAATATAACCAAGTTTTCATTATGTTCCTGAATGGTGCTTCCAAAGACGACAATATCGTCTAGATATGCAAAGCATTTTTTTCCAATCAGGCCTCGCAATGCAGTATCCATCATTCTCTGGAATGTGGCTGGGGCGTTCTTGAGTCCAAATGGCATGCGATTATAATGGAAATGCCCTTCAGGTGTAGAAAAAGCGGTATACTTTTTTGAGTTCTCATCCATTGAAATTTGGTGGAATCCGGTGCTCAAATCAAAAGCTGAGAAGAATTTCGCGTTTCGTAGATGATCAAGGATGTCATCGATTACTGGTGGAAGGTAGGCATCTTGGTCTGTTTTCTCATTCATTTTCCTGAAGTCAATGACGAGTCTCCATTTCTGTTTTCCTGATGCGTCACGTTTTTTTGGGACCACCCAAAGTGGTGAATTAAAAGGTGAGTCGGATTCTTCTATTATCCTTTTAGTCAACATTTCATTTACCTGTTTATAGATTTCTTCTTTGTGGCATTCCGGATGTCGTGGTTGACGTACGTTGATGCTTCCTTCCTCTTTCAGGATGATTTTATGAGATGCTAAACCTGTAGAAGGTAATGGGTCTCCAGGTAGTGTGAAGATGTCATGATAAGACGTGATTATCTTTTTTATCTCAGGTTTAAAAACATCTTCGATGTGTTCCAATCTTAGATTTTCATTTAAGAGTTTTAACCTCGTGTTTAGTTCTTTTTGAGTAACATAATTAATGCGTTCTTCTCGTTCTGGGTTGACATTGATAAACTTATAGTTTATTTGGTCATCTCGCAGCTTCAAATCTGTTCCTGAATTATTGCTGATGAGGATTTGAACTTTAGAGTCACGAATTCTGTAAATAGAATCTGGGATGTGTTCGTGGTCTTCTATGATAATGTCCCCTTGCTTTTTACTCGTTTCGATGGTTATCAATTTTACGGTGTTCTTTGGGATAAGAATACCGTCACTTTCTAAGAAGTAGCTTTTATCGTCTAGTTGGAGGTATTTATTGGACAAGTTAAACTGATAAGAATGTAAAAAAGGTATGCCTATAATACCATTTTCTGGTATTAGAAAATTTTCTGGTACAATAACAAAAAGATGTTCCTTCCCTTGAAACTTTAATTTCGTGACTTCACTGGTTCGATGTTTGTCGTTTCCCATTAAAAATTCCTTGATTAGTGGGATTTTTTCGTGTGTTCGGCCAATCAGATTTTCTTTTATTATATTTATTGATGCGCCGCTATCTACCAGAAGTTTTATTATTCCTTTTGTTCCATGTAGATGTCCTCTGATGGAATATAATCTTTCTGATATTGCGGATATTCTATCTCCTGTGTTTCGCATCTTTGAGTGGTTTCCTCCTGGGTCGTGTCCTCTTTTATGAGAAAATTCACGCGATTTGGAGGTCGATTTCCCGAGGCTTGTGAGTGAAAATTTTTGTTTTTGGCAAAACATTGATTTTCTGTGTGTCCTGGTTTTTTGCAATGACTGCAAAATTGCTGCAGTCTTTCCTGTAAAGGCATGCTATGGTTTGGAGAATTGCTAATTGAAGGATATTTATTTATGTTTGACTGTGGACTTGGAATTTGGAATGAGAGTTTAAGGTGGTTTGGACGGGTAGCTAGTGGCAATTTATTTATAATTTTTGGCTGACGAATTTTTCTTCGTTCGTCTAGCCAAACTTCTGACTGAATTGCCATTTGTTGGGCCTCTCTGATATCACTAGGATTTTTACTGGAAACTCGATCTGAAAGTTCTTCTCTTAGGTTCATTATGTATTTTTCGAGGATTGTTTGTTCTTCGTTTTTTATGCAAATCCTTCGTTCAAGTATGCTCGGATTTTTTGATTGTACAGCGTACAATAATTCATGCATTCTTTGATTAAACCTGCAATTAAAACTTTGAGAGCTTTCTGTGTTTCCTTGCACTATTTGTGACAATTTAGTGCGATATGTTTCCAGAGACCTCGTTGTCCCAAAGTTAGTTCTTAAAGCCTTAAAAAGTTCGTTATAAGAGCGAATTGATAGGAGGCTAATTGACTTTTCGGCTTCTCTTTCAAACTTTTCAGCAAGAATCCCATCTAATAATATTCCTAGGTTTGTGCATTGTATTCTTATCTCTGGTGGGAATTGCTTCGCTTACTGGAATGTTTCCTTCATTTCGTGATCTTGAATGTCTAGATTCGATTTCTTCTCCTTCCTCGTCTTGCGAATTCTTCCCAGAATGTTTTTCAGGCTTTCTGTTGTGGTTACTTGCTTCGGATTCTGAGATAACCAAATTTAAATTCCTAGCAATTGATTCTATCTCTGTTTTGCGATTATTTATCGCCACTTCCATTTTAGACATTCTGTCCATTAGGTTTTTCATTAGACTCAACATTTTTGAATTTCCTTCCTCGGCCATGCTTGCTGGTGATAATTTTTAATTTATGTTTGTGTGTGTGTATGTGTATTAATCTGGGATTTCACTTGCTGACGAGTGTTGGGTGGTGTGTCGCGTACGCGTGACAATTTTCGTTTTTTCTATTTTGGACTGCGTCCTTTAAACTCTGATTTCATCCAATCGTGCTACAACAAGTACAGATTAAACTTCGAGTATGTTTTTTATTTTTATTGACGGTGGAAGTGCTCTGGAACACCAGGAGTATACCAACGTTCCCTGGATACTGAATCAAAAGTCTAGAGATTTTTCATTCAGTTCTCCTTTCACAGCTAATTGTTTTTGTTTCTTAAATTATCCACTTGTGCTTACTTGATTATTTTCTCCGGGTCCCTTTTGATGATTTCTAGGCTGGATGACTCAGTAGAGAATTAATCTGATTGTACGGAATATACGCAAGAGTAAATACTATCTTAAAAGATAATTCAAACCTTTTCTTCAAACTTAGCGTACCTCGTCTGCTGTTGCTGAATGGTGGTGGCCGTGGACACTTGCTTTCAGCAAAAGGTTTTTTTTCTTAAATTTTACCGCTTGATTGCTCACTCGAGGATTTACCGACTAGATCGACGTTCCCCAAAAATAAAGGTTTTAATTTCGGGGTTTCGGTTTCTTCTGGTTTACGTAGGATTGAGTCTACTTAATTCAACTGCAAGTTTTATCAGAAGAACTTACTGGCTATTTATCAGATGGAAGTCCGTAGATTCCGATAGAAATTCGCACTTATCACTTATCACACCAGTTTCTTTTTTTTTCGATAATCCGTCGAGTTTTGATTTCGTAAAATCGCTTCAACGGATCCTGGCAGGATTACCAAAAATGTCACGGGTACTTTTAATAGTAGTTTATTTAACAACAATAATAATTAAAATACGTATAGTTAGATTATTATTGTTTATTTACTTTAAGGGTTTACAAAGATTTAGGAGGCACAAAGGGTCCGTCGTAACTAAGATGCAACGTAATACTAATCTAACGCTACCTACAGGGTGGCCCTGTAGGCCCTTATCGGGTCTCAACCAAAGTAGTGGGAGTAAAGAACTATCTTAGAGTAAACTAGTGTTGTAAATAATACACAGAGTGTTAAACTTTGTCACAAAGGATGCCGGTGTAAATGAGTAAGCATAAGTTTAGTCTTGATCAGTATTTGATAGGAGAAAGACGTGCCTTCCGAAGTGCTCTTTTAATAAAGAAAGCACAAGTTCATTTATAGTATAACCTTTGTTTCATTTCCATAGCCTAATTTCCAATATTAATTTTATTTATTGTTTTATTATAAATTATATATAAAATATGAATAATATTTATAATTGAATTTAATGGAATTTCTGAAGAACCGAAAAGAGCCTCTTTAACATTACTTTAAATTCATTTAAATTATTAAAATGTCTTGAAATCTTGGGAAATTCCTTAATATCCCTTAAAATACTTAAGTGATTTTATATTAAATTGTTTATACATATAATATTATAGTTTCTCCCGATTTTATCGAAAACCATTAGTTATAGTTAATTATACCGTAAAAATGAATAGGGTATTTCACAACAAATGTGATAAATAAACACTTGTTTATGCACCACTGTATGGCCTTATTTGTAATATTATGTCACAGTGTGGAATACCTAAATATGAATAAAATGTGTTAAATATATTTTGTTGTATAGTGTTGTTAATAACTAATTTTTGAATTCTTTTAGGACCAACTTGCGAACAGAAAATGCCAAAATATGTTAACGGAATATGGACAATGCTTTTCTTTGTTGCGCCAATGATTGTGATTGTGGTATTGTATTTGAAAATAATGAGAAATATTCGAGAGAGTGTTAATGCGGCTGGCTATTCGACCAATCGTGATCAGATTTATACACGCCTTAAGCAAATCGAATGGAGGAAAAAAACAGTTACATTTACTCGTAAGTGTCTTAGAAAAGAGGTTGCAATTATATCGGAATAGGTTTCCTTAAAATCGATTAAAATCGAACTCTCACAGTTAGTCGAAAGTCAGTATATTGACTATATTTTTATTTTTATTTACTTATTTATTTATT
This sequence comes from Synergus japonicus, assembly GCA_900474275.1. Lineage (NCBI taxonomy): Eukaryota > Metazoa > Arthropoda > Insecta > Hymenoptera > Cynipidae > Synergus > Synergus japonicus. The sequence goes on along the minus strand of UCOH01011398.1, from coordinate 12,478 downwards.
TTAATTTTAATTTTATTTTTTTAAATTTATTATTTATTTTTTGCAAATTTTGAATAATTATATCATATAATTTAATTATGTTAAAGAATTTCAAAGGATTTTAAGACATCCTCATTAATTTAAAATCACTTTGAAAGATTTTGAAGATTTCAAGTGATTTTAAGGGCATGTATTACTTATCCGATCCCTACCTTACCGTCATATTTTTCTCTGTAACGCTACGTCTACATTTATAAAGATATCAAGTTGAAAATTTATAAAATTGAAGACAAACGTACTTTAAGGCCTTAGCTTCAAATATAGAAATTTTTAATGTGGTATCTCAATAAATGTAGACGTAGTGTTACAGAGAAAAAAATGACGGTAAGGTAGGGATCGGGTAAGTAATACATGCCCTTAAGGGGCTATGCTAGTTTCTCGGACGAATAAAACAGCAATTTTTTAAGATTTAGTTTTGAAAAAAAATTTCAATTTTTGCTTAAAAAAACGCTCGTTTTTTGTTTATAAAAGTTGTAATTTCTAATATAACAAAAAGTTGGAGGTCCATCCTCTGTAGAAGCATATAATAAAGACTGTAAAAATTTGAAGTTGATCGGATGATTAGTTTTCGAGCTACACCGTCACCCGATTTTAAAAATGCAGTTTTGAGAAAAACGCATTTAAAATTTTCAACGCAGATTTGATTTGCGGTAAATTTTCTGTTCCTATTGCGCGATTTGATGACCTGTTTTGCTCTGGAGCCTTTTTTATGGTTGTATGAAGGTTTTTCACTCATTTGAAAATTTGTTAGAAAATGTTTTTTATTTGTTTTTTAGCCCCCAATTATCTTAGTGCTTATGAATAGTGCCGCTTTAAAGTGCTCCCATTTAAAAACTATTAGAGATATCGATTTAAAATTTTGGGTACTTATTTTTAGGATAATTAGCTATGGAAAAATGCAAAAAAAAAGATCGATTTTTTGAAAATGAGAAACTAGCATAGCCCCTTAAGTTATTAAAGAATTTAAAAGAGTTTAAGGATTTCCATGTAATTTTCGTATATTATTTAAAAGTATTTATTTCAAAGAATTTTAAGAAATTTAATTTAATTTTAATAAATTTCCTGAGATTTCAAGATATTTATAGTGATTTTGAAAGAAATACAAGGGATTTTAAAATTTCTTGTGGAATTGTAAAGAATTTAAGAATTTAATTTTAGAAAATTTTAAATTAAAAAGAAACTTGTAAAAATTTAAAGAAATTTTTACACTTTTAAAATGATTGTAAGGAATTTAAATATTTATCGTGGAATTTTAAAAAAATATTTAAGTTCTTTTTTATTTTTAAAAGATTTTGTGAGATTGTTGTTTTCAAAAATTTTTATTTAGAGATTTTAATGCATTTTAAAGAATTTTAAAGATCTTTATTGAATTTTGAAGGATTTCACGAGATTTTTATGATTCGTAAAAGATTCTATGACATTGTAAATGATTTCATGGAATTTTAATAGATTTTAAAGAATTTATGATATGTAGGATATTAAGGGCATGTGTTACTTACCATATGAGAAAGTTTTTAAACCCGGTTTTTTTTCTAAAATTGTTACATTTTCAAAAAAAGTTTAGTCATTATTAGTCCGTGTTCACATTCTTGACGGATGTTGACCATAATTTTTTTGAAAATATAAAAATTGTAGAAAATAATCCAGGTTTAAAAAGTTTTCAATAATTTTAAGAGATCGGAATAGGTTTGCTTAAAATCGATTAAAATCGAAGTCTCGAAATTAGTCGCAAGTCAGTATATTGACTATATTTTTATTTTTATTTAATTATTTATTTATTTTAATTTTATTTTTATTTTTTAAAATGTATTATTTATTTTTTTGCAAATTTTGAATAATTATATAGTTTAATTATATTAAAGAATTTTCAAAGAATCATCAGTAATTCAAAATCACTGAAAGATTTTGAAGATTTCAAGTGATTTTAAGGGGCTATGCTAGTTTTTCGGACGAATAAAACAGCAATTTTTGAAGATTTAAAAAAAAGAACTACTGTTGACCATAATTTTGTTGAAAATATAAAAATTGTAGAAAATAACCCAGGTTTAAAAAGTTTTCAATAATTTTAAGAGATATTAAAATTTCACAAGAAATTTTAATATCTCTTAAAATTATTGATTATTGAGATTTTTTTAGGAATTTTAAAAGATTTTGAAGTTTTTTGAAGAATTTAAAGGATTTTCAAATGATTTTGAAAAATTTAAAAATAATTAGTGAAAATTTAAGGGTTTCCATGAAATATTAACAAATTTGAAGGGATGTCGTCGAATGTTAAAATCTTTCTAGGAATTTTGTAAAATTTCAATTAATTATACGAGATTTTCAAGGTTCTCGTTTAACGTTTAATTCAGAGATTTTTACGAATTTTAAGTGTTGTGAAGTGAGTTTAGATTTCAAAAGATTTAAAGTAATATTTACGTTTTTCAAAAATTTCAGTAGTATTTTTACTGAAATTTTTTTCGCCATTTTAATAAGTACTTTTCTGTCAGGGAAATTTTTTTGAAAGTCAAAAAAATGTCAAAAAACTCAAGAGGTTTTAAAAGATTTCAAATGATTTATACATTTATGTATTAGATTTCTGAAAATCTTCGAAAATTTTTTTGAATTGAATCGTTTTTAATATCTGTTCAAAAAAAAATTACGAAATTTCTTAAAATCTGTTAAATTTCATGATATCTCTTATATTTCTTTAAATAATTATAAATATTTTGGAATATCTTAACATTAAAAAAAATCTTTTTGAACGTTTTATTTTATATTCTTAAAATATAAAGATTATCATATGAAGAAATTGACAAAGGCATGACATTATAATTCAGTCAAAAAAATTACCAAAAAGGAAACTACCAAAAAGTTACTAAAGGAACATTATTTTTATTTTACAGTCTTGGCTGTGGTGACTCTTTTTGTCTCCAAATTCCCAGAAGCATTGTACAAGACTCTGTTATCTTGGCAACTCATAAATGCTACGATACATCCACAATGGGGTACATTTTACCTCGTATCCTTTTTTATTTATATTATTGCTAGTGCTGCTCTTTTCATTTTGACAAGCATGAAGGCAAACATGTTGTCTCGTTTGGAATTTAATGAAAAAATAGATACTCAACCACCTCAGGAAATTCAGTCGCTGACGATAATGGAAGAGAGTAACCACCTTTAAAATGTACTTCTACTTGTGATTATATTTATTGCACAGAAAAGATAATGTATTATCAATTTATTTTTTACCGAAGTGAGAGAGATAGGTTTATATTTTCCAATAATAAGTGTATCGATTCAAATAGATGCCAATTTATTTTTAAGGGATTGTCATTTTTTTTCCTTTTACTCCCTCCAAGAAGAAGCTTCGTAACGAAGAAAATTTTCTACATTAATTTTTCTACTTATGTTAAATAGATGCAATTTGCAGACTTAATAATATTCAAAGCATTTGCATTGAATTCTGAAAAAAAAAAATTGAAATAGAGCTTCTAGGCAAAAGAATGTAAATATGCAAGGTTGCAAAAAATCAATCATAAATATAGATTTCCCGTAACATAGTTATTTTTCTGTGTGGTAAAAAAACATTCCGCAATATTCCACATATATTTTTTAAAAATATGTGTCATCATTTTTCACAATTGCGTGGATACGTGTATTGTAAAAAATTTCATTTGCTTCAAGTCATTGCATGAAAGTTTTTTATTCTTTCCAGACGTCTTATATTGTTAGAAAATTCTGAAAATGAATTCGTTAATCTTGTTCAAGTATTGTGCATTTTTAGTCGTCATACTAATTATTTTACTGCGTCCAGAAGCTGGGACAGTTTCTCCAGGATCAGAATGGATTGAAAGTTTAGTAAAGTGCATTTCAAGAATAGCTAGGAAACATCAAGTAATGATCATAGTCGAAGATGGAAGACCTGATTCAGACATGAAAATTGACAATCTTATTGAGATGATTGTTCAAAGCACACCGTCTATCATGAGTATGTCTGATGAACTGATCGATTCGAACACAAGTAAAATGGCTCAACTATCATCACTAAACAACCCTAGAAGAACAACCTTGTTTCTACTCATTCTAACTTCATGGAATAAATACCAAACCTTTCGTTTACTCGAAATCGCAAATCTAACTCTGGATTTATCAGGACCAGAAGCAAGGCCCAAATTTCTCATAGTTCTCTTCCTGGAGAGAAGAAACATCACCTACGAAACTCTACTAAGGACCTTCTGGAGTAGACAATTTTTGGATGTCACCATTTTACAGGTAACAAAAAATCAGAGCGTGATAACCAATCGTTTTCCGGAAAAGCAGAAAGAAATTGCAACTCTTCACTACTTCAATCCCTTCAAACCCAAATACATCAGGCAAAAGTTGTCAACCAAATCAAATTTTCTTCCAAACAAACTGAAAAATTTATATACTTATGAGTTTAGATCATTATATCAAGGAAATCAGGACGACGACAAAAGCCTTCTAGAAGCAATGGCTCAGATCATGAACTTCACGCCAATTTATGTTCGAGTTGACGCAGCGACCTTTCAAAAAAGCTTAAATTTTGAAGGAAATACCGAATTTAGTATTAATCGCGCTGATATCATTGGTATAAGGAGGAAGTTGCCTTTTTATCATACTCGCCTCAGCCAAAGAGGAACAATACATCTTGTAATCCCAAAAGTGGTAAGTCACGCTTTGGAAATATCAGCGTCTTGGGAATTCCTGTGGACGATTCTAATCATGGTTCTGGTGACTTATCTGATCAGGATTCTCGTAATTAGTTTGAAATTCGACAATCGAACCTGGCAGTTGATGTACATTGTACAAATGATATTGGGCTCATCAGTTTCTCAGGATCCGAGAAGATTGGTGGAGAGAATTGTCTTTGCTTCGATTTTGGTAACGTGGGTTGTTTACTCAGGATATATTCACTCCCTCTTAATTAGTGTTGGTTTTAACCAAGAATTCGAGGTTGAAACTTTGGATGATGCTATGAATTTAAACTTTGCACCGTTGATATCCACTTTTTATAAGCGACTGGCAAAAATTGATTCAGACAGCTACTTAAACAAAGTTACCGAGAAGTCGATCTTGGTTCCAGGAATGGAAGATGTCGAAGAAGTAACGTGCATGAAATACCTTTTGGATCATAAAAATATTTCCTGTCTTGTATCCCTGTCGGTGACAAAAAAATACAATCAAAATGAAGTGAAAGTAATAAAGGATTATGTGGCAGATTATTGGATAACGTATGTAATCAAATTGGGATCGCCTTACCTGGACCGTTTTAATGAACTGATTCTGAAGTTCAAACAAAATGGTCTAATGATGAAGTGGAATGTGGCTATAGATTCAGAAAAGCAAGATGTAGTTAGATTCCATCCATCGCCACAATTGCATTGGCTACTTCTGAAGGTACTTCTAATGGGATATCTAGCTGCAATAATTACTTTCGTTGCGGAAGTCATTTTTAGTATTAATCGAAAAAAAGTCTCGGTCATATACAAGAAGAGTTTACGTGACATCAAAATTAACTTTAGAGAGTAATTCAGGCCTTTTATGGGAAAAGGCTTTATAGAAGCAAAAATGTGCTCAGAAAATCGATAAGTACTTTTCTTCAAACAGAAAAGTAGACCTCTTACCATAAAAGTAGATCTTTTAATCTATTTATTCGCAAAAAAATTGTATTCCTTTCTATCCCTAATTCATTAGAAAAATAATAATAATAATTTTCTGACGATAAAAATTGTTTAGCCTACGTAAAACTCACAGGAAGTTTTCTTTATACGAATGTATATATTTTTTTCTTATTAAAATTAAATGAAATTACGTAATCTCATCATCTTTGATTGTTCTCTTCTCCTATCTTAAAAAAGTGATGTTACCAATAGATCGAACACATTGTTGTCGAAAACCTGTTTTCATTGTCAAAACGATTACTAATAAAAATTTTATATAAAGATCGAAAATTATTTAAAGTGATAAAAAAGAACTTTGAAAAGACTTTAAAGGATCGTAAAAGATTTTAAGTAATTTTGAGGACTTTTTCTGGATTTCAAGAATTTTTTTTTTCAAATTAGGATTTCCAGAAATACATATTGAAGGATCTTATGAGATTTCGTGTTATTTTCAGGAATTTAAGAATCTTCAAGAAATTTGAAGGGATTTTACGAGATTTAACGATATTTCAAGAGATTTTAATGAACTTCATGGAATTTTGAAGTATTTCAAAGGATTTAAAGAAATTTAAATAAGAGTTAAAAAATTTAAAATCACTATAAAATATATTTTATGGAATTTCATTTCATTTCGTCTATATTAAAATAAATTCTTTGAAATTCCTTAAAGTAACTTCAAATCTGATTAAATCCTTTAAATTAAAATGTGTTGAAATCTTGTGAAAACTCTTGAATATCATTAAATCATTTTAAACTTTTTTGAAAAACCTTTGAAGTTTCCTAAAATTTCTTGAAATCTCATAAAATTCCTTTAAATATCTTGGAGTTCCTTTGTCACTTAAAATCTTTTAAAATCCCCGGAAATTCCGGATATTCTGTTAGTAAATAAATAAAAATAAAAAAATATCTTTTAATTCTTTTATTTTGATATTCTTAATCTAATAAATATGAAAAATAAAAAAACTTCGTCCGACTAGACGTCTGAAACTTTAACCTAATGTGAAAAATAAATTATTAGTAAAGCAAAAAAATATTTCGAAATATATACCTGAGGTTAGTCAACTACCTAAAGTAAAATTTTCATGCGTTTTTATATATCAGTTCTTAATATATTAATATTTAATATATATGTATTCGTATATTTACAAATCAGTTACCATCAGTATTGTGAAATTATAAATATATTTTGTGGAATTTTATGTAATTTGAGAAACTTTTAAGAGATTTTTAGGTATTTTACAAAATTGTATTGGATTTTAAGGTAAGTATTTTAAGACATTTAATGAAATTTCATGGAATCTTGAAAAATATTAAGGAATGTAAATGGACTTTCACAAATTTATTTTTAACGACTTAAGCTGTTAAGTAATTTTAATGGCATTTATTTACAGAAATTTTAAAAGATTTACTGCGATTTAATTAGATTTTCAAGAATTTTAAAGAGTTTAAGGAAATTTCATAATTTTAAGAAATATCAATTGATTTTGCGAAATTTAAAGGAATTTCATAAAATTATATAGGATTTTAGTAATTTTAAGGGTTTAACGATAGTTATTGGAATTTTACCGAGTTTTATGGAACATTAACTTATTTTGAGTACTTTCAGGGGATGTCATGAGATTTCATTGAATTGACAAGAATTTTAAGAGATTTCATGGAATTTTTAATAATTTCAAGGTATTTTACGAACGTTCAGTGGATTTTCAAGAATTTTAAGAGATTTAAACAGATTTCATGGGACTTTGAGTAATTTTACGGAATATCATAATATTTTGTGTTTTGTGAGATATTAAGTCATTTTAAGAACATTTATTTCCAAAAATATTGAAGGATTTGGTGAAATTATATTAAAAATTTAAGGAATTGTAAAGAATTTAACTAAATTTCATGGAATTTTGAGTAATTTTCAGAAATATCAATTGGTTTTGCGAAATTTAAAGGAGTTTCATAAGATTTCATAGGATTTTTATTAATTTTAAGAGTTACAGTGACTGATTGTGGAATTTTAAGGAATTTTATTGCACATCAAAGAATATCTATAGGAATATCAAGTGGTTTTACGGAATTAAGGGAATTTCACCAGATTTTGAAGGATTTAAAAGGCATTTTAAAATATTGTATGGGGTTTTAAGGAATTTTACGATATTTTATATTTTAGTAATTTTAAGGATTTTTAAAGAATTCAAGGGATTTTACGAAATTTCAATGGTTTTTCAGGAATTCTTTTAGAGATTTAATCAGATTTCAAGAGACTTTGAGTAATTTTAAGAAATAGGTATCAAGAATTGACGAAATTTAAAGGAATTTCACCAAATTATGAGAAAGGTACTTTAAGGAATTTTATGAAACTGATGGAGATTCCTGAAATTAAATAAAAAATTACACAAGTTCATATTTCAAGTATTAAAAATTCTCAATTATTTTTTCTACTAGCAAAAGGTGTGCAAAAACGAGAAATTAATATAGAGACATAATATTTCGAAATATTTGGAAAATGAAATATGAAATGTTAAAAATGTTAGATTAATCGATCTCTGTTGCAAAAAAAAAATCACTTATGTTTAGTCCTTATAGATGATAATTCTCGGTCGGTAAGTAACATCCTCGCTCACAGTTACACCACTTGACTATTTATAGCTTCCTAAAGAAATGCGGGAGTCTTTCTCACGAACCACTCTGCACATTATTTTTCCACATCAGTTGCTTTCTATCTATTTGACTCATAAGTCCAGAATTTCAGCGCACGTTAATCGTATAACACGCGTGAAAAGACTTACTTCAATACTTAACATTTTCCTTCGCTTTTTACCAAAATTAAAAAAATGAATCTATTGTTTACAGTCTTTGTATTTCTCAGCATTTCCTGCTTAAGTAAGAGTACATTTTTAAATATTGAGGTTTAAGTGTAAAACGTGAAATAAAAGTTTATTTTCTTTTTCAGGCAACGCTTTACAGTGTTATGTGTGCCATAATCAAGAAGGTGACTCAGGAAAATGTTTAAACACTATTGCTACTTGTGAACAAGAAGAGGACACTTGTCTAACTGAAATTAGATGGGGAAGTAAGTAATTATTTATTTTTTTTATTATATTTACTTATCTACTTTTATATATCGGAGTCTATAGTTAAAGTACAATTTAATTTCTCTGTTTCCTTTGATTTCTTTATTTCTTCATTCAAAAAAAAGTTCCGGCGGTTAAAGTTACTAGAAGCTTCTGATTAAAAAATAAAAATTTCTGTTTGTGTTAACCATAAATTGTGGTTAATTTAACTAAAAGAAATATTATGTGATATTTCTTGGAATTTTCAGAAATTTTAAGCTCTTTTTAGGATTTTAAAAACATTTTAAGGAAAATAGGAATTTAAAAATATTTTTTTTGGGATTTTTAGGAACTCTAAAGCTTGAAATTGCTTGAAACTGTTTAATCTTTAAAAATCTCTTGAAATTTTTTTAAATCTTATCAAATTCTTTAAAAACAGTATAATAATTTTATTCATTGTAAATAACTTTTTAAATTTGTATTGTAGAAATAATAATATATTTCAACATCGACAAATTAAAATTATTGAAGATATTTCATTATATTTGTAAATTTCCTTTTTATTAAAAATTAAAAATAACCATACCTTTCTTATATTTATATTTATGATTGATTCAAATCCAAACAAAAAAACATTGTTTTTCTTGTATCTTCATATTTAAGCATTGAATTATGATAATTTAAAAAGTTATAGCTGAAAACACTATCTCTCAAAATTGTAAATAAACCTAAATTTCTTATATTACAATGAAATTTATGAATTTTACAGGTCGATGGATTTCTATCGACACAATGAATTTTTACTTTCCTTACATGAGTTTTGAGTTATGCTAATTTAAAAAGTTATAGTTTAATAATAAATTTTACGAAGATTATAAAAGTTTATTAAAATTAAAAATTAAAATAGGCAGGACAAATTTCATCAATTTATATATTCTTGTTTTAGATAAACTTCCGAAAAGGTCAATTAGCCGATTTCTTTAAAACAGCGTATACTAATGAATTTTGATACGCTGATTATGAATATGATAGTAATAATTTAGAAAAATTTAATTTTCTTTGTGAAACCAATGAAAACCCACACAAATCATGGTTCTTTACGATTATATTAAATAATATGCAAAACTTAAAAAAAATGTTTCAAACAAAAATTATTATAGTACTTATCGAAGTACACATTTTTTTCAAATATTTTTTTCTACGAGTGATAGTTTCCGAGAAAATCAGTGTAAAAGAAAATAATTATCAAGGGAAATGGGAAAGGAACATCATAGTAAAGGGATATGGTATAGAGAAATTATAAAGGGAAATCATGGTAAAGGAAAATAGTAAAGGGAAATGGAAAATGGAAATAGAAATGGTAAAGGGAAATTATAAAAGGAAATGGTAAAGGAAAATCTTGGAAAAGACAATTGGTAAAGGGAAATTGTAAAAGGAAATCTTGGTAAAAGGAAACGGTAAAGAGAAACCATTGTAAAAGGAAATGGTAAAAAGGAATCGTGGTGATGGGAAATAATAAATGGGAATCATAAAGGGAAATTCTTAAGGGAAATGTTAAAAGGAAATGATAAGCGGTAATCATTGTTAATGGAAATCATCGTAAAGAGAAATGGTAAAGGGGAATCGCGGTGAAGGGAAATGACAAATGTAAATAGTAAAAGGAATTCATGGCAAGGAAAAAATTTATAAAAATCGATGTATCACTGATTTTCTCGGAAACTATCACTTGTAGAAAAATATACTTCATATAAAAAATTTGTATTTCGATAGAATCTACAACTTTTAACTGAACATTTTTCATTTCATTTTGGATATTGACTGAAACGCAAAAAAAACACTATTTTTATGGTTTTTTCATGGTTTCCCTATAAAAATAAAATTCGCGCTGATTTTCATTGTCATATTTGTAAGCAGCGCGGAAAAATACATAAATGTACGTAGATTGAACAAAATCGGAGTATTAACATTTTTGGAAGTACATCCTAAGTTTTCGAGATACAGTAGGATCGCAAAAAAACTTGACTTTGAAATGTTGTTTCATGGATTTAGTCCGCATTTTAGTGAAAATAAGGGAAACGCGAAAAATTATTTTTTTTTTTAAATGAAGAAAAAGAACTAACTTTTTTTATTTCTTTATTATTATGGTAATCATCTAGTTAATATAATTAAGTATATGTGTGACATAACGCATTTTGTGATAAAATTTCAGACGCTAATTTCCGAGTTAGCCTTATGGTTAAGATTATTGACTTGCGTGTGATAAATTGTAGATTAACCAAAATGGTTAAACAAAGACATTAGCTTGTATCAACAAAACTGTTTTATGTTGCATCAATGCCAGTAGAATTATTCTTTTGAATCAAAACAATACTTATTTTGCTCAAGCGAAACATTTTTGTAAAATAGGTGTGCATTTTCTGTAAATTCTTCTCTTTAGTCTCTTCACATTCTGAAACCAAATCTTGACTTCTTCATCCACTTTCAATTACTGCTGATAAAATCCAAAAGCTCTTGCCAGCTTAGTAACAATCAATTCGCAGACGAAAATCGCGATGGAAGCGCTGTAGCCGACAGAGGCTACAACAAGAAGCACATTGAGTGTACTTTCCGGGAGAATTTTTCTCGCTCTTTCAATGTGCTGTTGGCTTGACATCATTGTAGAATTTCTAGTCCTAAAGGAAACTTTCAACTTTTTCCACTTTTTTGAGAGACCAGGTTCCATAACAGTATGGACAACAGCATTAAATCTCTCAGTATAGGGGGAACATCTTTCGAGCAGCATAGAGTTTATAGATGACCATAACGATTCATCCAAAACCTTAACTCTTGCTGAACCGCCTTCGTCCTTAAAATATTCCATTAGGTCCTCGATTTCGGCATTCCTCAACAAGCAGCCGGTATCCAAATTTTGCAAATGTCTATAGCAGTCGAATTCCATATTAATACTTGGAATACTATTTTTTGCTAGTTCACGTACAATACCTTGGCTCTTTTCGTATATAATCGAAGCGACATTTGGATGAGCTAAGAGTTTAAGACCAGAAAGGTGAAAATCTTTCAGTGTTTTTATTTGATCCTCTGTCTTAGTTTCGAATTTAAAAGCAGTAAACCCGGCGTAAATTGTAGAAGCATAAACAATTCCAGAAACTGCTAAAGTTCCAAATATTATTCTTTCCTTCAAGTTCCGTGGCTGTATAGGCATCGATGTCTGGAGAATGAGTGCTGTAATGCTAATTAGTTCCCAAGAAGAAGATGTGAATTTAAAAAGGCGAGCAAGAAGCCATGTGGTTGCGATCAGTGAAACTATTAATATCGTAGCCAAAAGGAATTTCGACTGACCTACTAAAATGAACTCTTCCTTTTCCATAATTGGTACAATGATCCGTAAACGTTCCAGTCCGAGCATTGTCAATTCTACTGGCGACCGATCAGGACAAGGAAGTAACACTGCACTCACGATAATAAACTGTAATTTATTGTAATTTGATATACGCCCAGGCGCAAAAATCCCCAACGACATTGCTCTCTCGGAATTAAATTTAAATAATAATTAGAGTTAAGTTAAAATAGAATTAATTTAGGGAAAAGTAGAAATAATCTTCGCCACAAAATACTCAGATAGCGCGGCGAAGAACATTTCTACTAACACGGCGAATACCGTGTGATGGGGACTCGGAGAAGCGCGGAAACCGTGAAAGCGTTCTTCACACATCTCCCGGGGACTCAGAGAAACGC